>CAUYPK010155791.1:0-21388 GCA_963574355.1 Loris lydekkerianus
AGAAGTCCCTTGCTGGCTCCCTGTATCCTCAAAGGGATGATTATAGGCAGATCCCACCGGCCAGAGATGTCTGGAGTCTTGTCTCCCCAGACTCGCTGTGCCCAGTTGCAGGGAAGCTGTTACTCGGCCACCATCTTTAATGCTCTCCAGGATTTTATTTTTAAATTCACAGACTGTAACTGAGTTTGTTCCAGAAAATTAACCCCAAGCCAAATTCTATAAAAATGTGGAAAGTATCTGCTGCTTAAATTTCTAGTAGAATATCTTTGCCTAATGCTTACCTATTTGTCCTATTAAATACTGATATGATAAACCAGAGTTTCAGTTCTACAAAAAAAAGAATCCATGTTCAAAAATTTTATAAAATGAGATAAACTGTATTGAAATAATCTCCCCTTTACAAATAGCTTGGAGGGATAAAGTCTGTAGAGGAAATAATAAAAAAATTATCAAGAGCTGACACTACTTTTTCTAAGTTTTCAAGTGACTCACGTATCATCCTTTGTATTTACAGAGTTATCCTTTTCTTTTATGTTATTCTTTAAAGAAAGAAAGATTTTGTGTTTTACAGACTCTGAGCCAGATATTTCATGTTGTTTCTTTGAGTGATACCTCCATACCCTGAGTTAATTTTTATTTTTAAATATTTTTATTTCTTTATCAAAATTAGGAATTAGGTATAGAGAGTTCATTTTACTAGGTATACTGTTTATGATAGACTATATGTTCATTAAAAAAATCTTCTGGTAAGTAAGGAAAGTAAAGCCACACAGAAATAACTTCCCAGTACCCAAAGATTACTAAAACATTCTACAACCCATTTAAAATGTGTAGAGGATGAATACTTTGACAGCTTTGCCAGAGGTATAGCAGTAGGAAATTAACATTTACAATCCTAATATCCTCTTTATATACTACAGTGGTTATGATCAAAAACAAGGGAAATTGTAATTTAGATTGTATACATAACCTTGAAATATCCAACCATAAATAACAAAGTATAATTTCCTTCCAGTTGTTAATTATCTGCAATTGAGCCCCAGCAAATTCCCTTATAAATTACATAGTCAAAATATTTCCAGTTGCATTAATTCATTTACTTCTAAATTCTTGTTCACCCTAAAATAATCCTCTCAGTCCTTCATAGCTCCACATGGGTCCCCATCCATCCATCTGCCAGTTCTGGCAAACAATTCTCTCAAAATGATTATCTCCTGCCCTGAGGTAGTTAAATATATATTTGATAATAATCAGCATGAAACCATGTGTCCATATAAACAGCCTGCACCTTAGCAGTAGGAGGATTAGGGTTAAGACAAATGACATTTAACTTGCCAGGACACTTGCTAAAAAAATGAAACAAGAGATAGCTGTCATGTTGGATGCAGAGTTTGAAATAAATAAATGGAGATGAGTGTTTTAACATCCAGTGTTATTGTGAGAAAGGAATGCTAACCATCATAGTAAGTAAATAAATTATGATGTTTTAATTCTAATGTCTTGAACATCTATATACGCTGGAAAGAACTTCAGGCACCATATGCAGCATGTCAAAACCAAGAATCATAGACACTGATCTTAAACAATTTGTAAACATGCCAGAGGTCCAGTTTTCCACAGGCAACATACCTGACTCTGTGTAGCTCCTCAAAGCATTGGGAGATATTCCATTCACCCAATTCCAGACAGATGGTAAGGCAAGTGTGTACCATTTCTAGGACAGGTTATTTAAATTTGGATGGAGTTCATTATTAACAAATTAAATAAATACAGATTTTCATTTACTAATGTAAAAAAGAAAGGAGTGATGAAAATAAAGAGATTTATTTAATCTGTGAATAATCATGAAACTATTCAAACAAAATAGGTGTTAGTTACTTCATCAGTTCATTTATCAATCCTCATCTACATTCCCTTGGAAGAAATTGAATCTCAATTGGTTGGTCACAAAATGAAGAATCTGTTAACCCTTCTTTATATATATATTAATCTAAGTAATAACATGTTTAACTTATGTAAATGCCTATGTATTGTATGTATATATACATATATACATATATATATATAATCAACTTTTGAGAATTCAAGATTTAAGTTTTTGTATTCTTTTATAAAAGTGACAAAATATTGCAGTGACTTAGCCTCATCCACATATGCTGAAGTCCCTCCTTGAGGGAAGGGTCCTTTAAGTCCTGTAGAACTGGCAGGTATTCACTGAAGAAAAATAATGTTAAAAGCTGTGAGAGGTAAAAACACAGGACACTCAGAATAGAGTTCTCAAAGGTGGGAACACAGAGGACCACCGCTAGCTAGTGGGGTTCCAGTGGCCTTGAGTGTTTGTTCCACTCAACTTTTATTGAAGGCTATTATCTCCTTTAGCTCAGAGGGTAAGCTGAGGAAGGAAAAAAAAAAAAATCAGCAGTTTCTCTGAGTAAGCATGTTCGTTCTTATTCTATCTATAATTATTAACTTTAAGGGTCTGGGAAGCTTTGAGAAATCTGAAACTTGAGCCCTGTGTGGGGGCAACCTCCTGTCTGTGGTCACACACACAGATTCCTCGGGGGAGATTAGACCACTCTAGTTTCTCTGTGGAGTAGACACAGAGGCATCAGTTCTCCTCTCAAGATCAGTGGAAGAGAGGAATTTTCTTCTGATCTCTACCCAAAGGCATTTCCCTCAGTGATCAGGGTACAAACCCTCCTGACCATATTTCAGGGCTTGAGCTATTCCCTTGATCTCCGCCCTGGCCATAACATAAAACCCACCATGGGTATTTGCTTTGTCTATTGACTGAGCAGGGGACAGGCTGGTTAATGTTCCTCCTCAGGCTTTGCACATACTTCTGTTGCAGCCATGTTCTTTAGAGTGTTTACAGATCACAGCAGGGGTGTTTTCAAGCTGTACCCCTTACAGGCCGGGCTTCTAGTGAAAGCAGGAACTGCTCAGACAAGTAATTTAGCTGCTAGTTTAAAAGCAAGATGGCTAAAGTATATTTATTCCACCTTGTCCAGCTTATTTCTCTGTTTTTCCCCTTTTCTGGGGGTGTTTTCTTTTGCCAAGAATGGGGTCTTCTGTCCCCATTCTCCCTGCATACATACATACTCATGAGATTTGTTTTCTAAATTCTAGGCTCTTAATAACTGATTTAGAAATGAAATGCTGTTTTGCCTTCTGTGCAATCTCCAAGTCCTTGGGATGCTAATTTCCCAAGGCAATTTAGAAGAGATAAGGGAAGTAATTTTAAGCAGCACTCTTCATTCAATTTATAGGATCCTATTAAGCACACTCTATTTAGATTATCCTCGGATTCAACGAACTAAATATGTTTCCCACCCCAAAATTCATATATTGAAGCTCAGTCCCCAGTGTTTGAAGGTTAGGTCTTTGGGAGATAATTACATCATGAGGTTGATGCCTACGTAAATAGGATTTGTGCTTGTATGAGCAAAGACAGGAGACATGGTTTCTGTCCACTATGTTAGGATACAGTAACAAACAAGCTATCCAACAGCAGGGAAGAGGACTCCTATTAGACATGGGCTCTGCAGGTACATTGTGGAATTTCAAGACTTCAGAATTGCAGAACATAAATGCTTGCATTTAAGCCACCCATTCTATGGTTTTCCCTTCTAGCTGCCTGAATTGACTAAGATACTTACCGTTAAGGGAAAGGAAATTATTTGAGCTCCTCCACAGGGAATTTCCATTCTCTGATCCTACCAAGAAAGGACTCAAAATGGAAGATGGCTAGTGAAAAATAAGTGGCAGAAATAGGGGTGGGAAAAAAAATCTCTATTGTGTTTCTTCTCATAGATGTTTGTCATGGAGGCTTTTAGCAGTGGATGCTTCAGCAGGTTCAAAATGAAAGGATAGTTTTGGAATCACCTTTTCAAACCTCACCATGGAAGCTTTAAACTTCTGGAACTAAATCTGACTGTATTTGGGCTCACAGAGCCTCTTATGTGCATTGTATAACAATAAACACTTTGCCAACATTCAGTTCTTATTCAAAAGGCACTTCCTTTTGGAAACATTGCCTAGCAGCTCTCATGCACCCCTATATATGAGCCGTTTGTTTTTAACCAATGTCCATAATTCCTCATACATCTTATTGCACTAATGCACAGTGCTCTAAAATGTCTGTTTACTATTTTATATCCTACAGTGTCCCACATACTCTTCAGTCAAAAGTTATTTTATTATGAGCTAAATCAATTTTATGATACCTGACATATGTAATTAACACAGCATATAGAAATATTAGTTTGGACAATTAAAAATAAGAAAAAATATAAAAAGATTATAAAGAATAGCTCGATAGCAAAAAAAGAAAACAAACAAAAAAAAAATCTATAAGCCAGCATATAAAAATTAAGCTATTATTGAAATAAAACATAGGTGATATATACATCAAAATATATTAAAAGGAGTGAAAGCAAGGAAATGAAATGAAACCATAAAAACATAAAAGTTAGAAAATACCAAAGTGAACCTCAAAATTCCACATAAATTCTTCCGTTTAAATTTCAAGAAAATATTAATTTAAAAACCTTTTTTTTTCTGATTTAAAAATAAGATACCACGTTTAAAAACAAGGTAAAACTGAGATGCTGCTGCACTTTAAAAATTAATGATTTGAGATAAATTGTTTAAAAGTAAACATTTTCAGAAATTAGTAGCAGCTATTTTTAGGCTTAACAATGTAAGTCGAAAAGATGGAAGTTACTATAAGAAACCCAATAATAAGTTTCCAAAAATCAATGTTTATTTGCTTGTGGGGAATACCACTACTGATCTAGCCATGCATTGACATGGTTTCTGCTTTAGATTTTATTACTTAGGCTAACTTTATAGTTTGTTTTAAAAGAAAGCTAGCCTAACTTTAACTCTATCTCAGCTATTTTTTATAATAAAAAAGCATTCTTTTTTGAAAGTTAATTAAATCATCCTAATTGAGACTCTTTTTTCTCCTCCACAGCCACTGAACTATGAGAAAAAGAAGTCATACACTCTCAACATAGAAGGAGCGAATACACATCTGGACTTCCGCTTTTCTCACTTGGGTCCTTTTAAAGATGCTACCATGTTGAAGATCATTGTTGGGGATGTGGATGAACCACCACTCTTTTCCATGCCTTCCTATGTCATGGAAGTCTATGAAAACGCCAAGATTGGGACGATCGTTGGTGCAGTTTTGGCACAAGATCCCGACAGTGCTAATAGCTTAGTAAGGTATCGTATGCTTCAATCTTTTAGATGCATAAAGATTTTTATTGCTTCTCATATTAATTTAACATAAATAAGGAGATACTTAATATCTTTCATTCCCATTTTTTTTCCTATTAATGTAATTAAAGTACAATATTAGGTGATTCTTTGACTAGCTTGGTAAATGGGGTTCTATCAAATTAAAAATATATTTGGCTATTTTCATAAATGGATTATTAACCACATGGATTAATTATTCCACTTGGCTTAAAGAATGGGCACAGGATTAACTAAGAAAATTGTTGTAGAAGTATACATACATATGAGAGAATATGTGGGCTCTTTAGTGATAAGAAGTATAGATATAGTACCCAAAGTGATGATTTGGGAAAACACATGTCTGGCTCTGATTCCTCCGGTCAGACTAGCAGTGTGAGTTTAAGCAATTATCTATGCTTGTACATGTAAGAGCAAAAGTAATATTTATCTCTCAGAGTTATTGAGAGTGTGCATGAAGCAATGTATATAAATCACCAAAGTGGCCAGCTCTTGGTAGTTACTCAATAAATACTAACTTGTACAAGGCACTGCAGAGTGCTGATTTAGAGAACGGACACTGAGTATAGGCAAACCATTGTTGGAATTCAAGTATCTACCCACTAGCTGAGGGATCTTACACTGTCGGTGGTGCCTGCTGTGGCACCCTGTTGCCACAAGAATAAAAGCAGCTGGGAACACGGATTGGAGGTAGAAGTGCCTGCAAGAGGGGACTTCCCATATTCCAGGGAGAGTCCTGAGCAACCTCTGCCATGGCCTTTTATTCAAGCCTTATACAACAGGTGTGAGGGCCCACACACAAGAGCAATGTGCTTAATGATCACTACGTGCTCTTTCTCCCCGGCCTCAACTCTCACCCTGCTGTACCACAAGTGTCCAATGTATAACACCTGCTTGCTAATGAGCAACTGATGTTAACTCATTAATGCCTGCAGCTGCTTGAGGGCTTGTCTCTGGGCAGCCAAACATCTCCCTGCCGGCTAGGAGATTGCCCCGCTCCCAGCGCCTCCCTCAAGAGCCGGTGACCGCTTCTGCATGCTTTGTGCACAGTCTCCTACATCACACAGTCATTCCACCCTGAGGAATCTCAAATTCCTAACATATAAAGAAGGACTAATGCTATGTAAATACATTAATATAATTAAATCAGATCAAAATGAAGGACTTAGCACAGTGCCAAGCACATCACCACATACTATTGATTAATATTGTCATGAAGAAGAGATAATTAAAATTTTCTTGCATAATCAAAAACTTTTTATCTCATTTATGACAAAATTAAAAGGGCTGCACAAAGGCATAAAGCGACTTAGTTACCCTGTATTTATAGCCGTGGAAATCCTAAAGTTCTTGAAAGTTTGACATCCTTAACGTATTTTTCTGCTTTGTTTTTCTTTTTTTAAATACAATGCTTAGTATGCATCCATTCTAACAAAAGATGTGACCTAATCACTTCCCAAAGTCTCTACCTTCAAATACAATCATATTGGGCATTAGGTTTCAATATGAATTTTGGGAATATACAAGCATTCAGTCCAAAGGAGGGAGAATGCTGCTGGCACTAGGGAAAGACATCAGCGATGGTGCTCAACATTCTGTAATTCACAGAACAGACCCCAGCACAGAGAATTGTCCAGCATCAAGTCAATAGTGCTTTGTTTGAGAGAACCTGACAGAGTAGGAAAAATTAAGTCATAGCCTGGTAAAACTGCAGTGGTGATTGTACTCACGGAAAGACACTTTGAAAATATATATTTGGCAGATATGTTTCCATTTGTATAATTGTGATGCATGCATAGTCATGTAATGTTTCAATACATATAAATTTCAATTAATAAAAAGATAAGTCTATAATTGCCCCATGATGTAATTAATTGCCTCAGTAAGTGCCCTGTATTATTGATAGTATTTAAGTGAACGCTCTCCATGACACGTGCATTCTCCCAGTTGTTGCATACTGAATGACTGGTACGTTGTTTTCAAATTCTAATATAGAGAGCATGAATCTGCTATCATATGCATCACTGTCTCTGCTTTGTTTTGGTTAGAGAACTAAAATGAATCCTGCTAAAGCTGCCTTAAAATAATTAGACACCATTGCTGCTGTTTGGGGTATAATTTACATAATATTTATTCTTGATTTTAATAAAAATGTGTCATTCACTTTGGCCTCTAGGTGCAAACAGTGGGAAAAAAAAAAAAAAGAAACATTAACAAACACAAAAGCAAGCCTTATACTTCCACCTTTCTCGGGGACCAAATGTTTGTACTAATTAAGGAAAAGCACATTGAAAAGATGTACTTTGCCATGTGCTCTGAAATGCAATTAACTCTAAGTTTGTAGAATTGGTAATGAAGGGGAGTTTGAGTTTTATAGAGGTTTCTGAAAAGCTTCCTGACTTTAGTCTTTTGTATTTCAATTTTGTAAACTATTAATAAAACACTTCACATTTCTAAGGATATGCCATCTCTAGGTTTTGTCTTTTCAACTCTAAATAAGATGTGCAATTCGCAGCGACATAATCATCACCATTAAATAAACAAAATAAAATAAAATAAGAACCTGGCTGTTTACCAGCAGTGAAGAAATCTTTGCTTCAAACAGGCTGCAATTAATAGCTGGCATACTACAAATGGAATTCAGGAATTTCACAGATTACCTACCAAGAGATGAGCAATCTGTGTTGAACATAAAAAGCTAGAGAATTCCTGGAAATCTGACCTTATATTGAGTAACTATTTAAAACATTGGCTGGCAATTCATTACTTGCTATTTATTGAACAAGGATTTTATATATAGCATATATATATACAACCTTCTTAGCAACACTGAAACAGTCCATGCTATTGTTTCTATTCTACAAATGAAGACATCAAGTCTCAGAAAATGTAATTAATTTGATCATGTTTGCAGAGGGATAAAATGGAAGATTCAGAATGCAAATCCAGTTGTGCTTTATGCTGAAAACTGTTTTTTTAAGCTCACAATATTTGTCTCTTACATCCGTCAACTAATAAAAGGAAAACATATTAAATTATGTGCATTTTTAAAAAATCAAGCATTTCAGATTAGAAAAAAATTAGTGTTTTAAATGCTCAGAAAGCCACTGATCAAATGTTGGTTCCTGACATCCTATGTATGGGCTCACTTCATGAATTGAAAAAAGAGTTGCTAAAGCCAGTCAAGTCTTTTTTAACTTAGCAGCGTCTCAGAAGTAAAATGCTTTTCTATTTTAGTTTCTTGATATTGTAAAGTCAAAACTATACTCTGGTATAAGAAACAAAAATTATTGAAATTCCCCACTAATATTTCTCATCCTGATAAAGAACTCTAGCAGTCAAATTTACCTAAGTATATGCCCTCATCTTACTTTTTCTTCCACTCTGATGTAGAACATGAATTTATCTGTGGATTTACTCATTGACTATTTTCTTTGTATAATAACTTTAAGGTAATAAAAATGAACATTAAATAGTTTGCATAATTGTTTCTAAAGTTCACGAGAACACTCTTTAGAAAGCAAACAATAGCCCGTTTGCATGTTAACATAAAAAATGAATAAAACTGTGATCGTATTTGAAAATATTGGGCAGGTTTTAAAAAATCTTTCTGATGTAAGACATCTTTGAAAAATGGCTGAAGAGTATTGGAGGTGTTTACTCAGCCCGTTCTGAGATTTACCACGGCCTTGTACACATTCTTCCAGTACATTCACGGCATTAGGGGGGTCTTTTCCTTCATCGGCACTTCTAAAGTTTTTAAAGAATTCGAGAGGAGATAGAAATTAGAAATACAGCATTAATTTTGGATGTTATAGCAGCGAGAGAATAAGAGATATTTCAAAATTATGACAATGTCATTTTGCAAAGTTGAAGAAGGAGACTGAAAAAAATGATTAAGAGAATTTGAATACAAGATTCAAACTTTGGAAAAGATGAACAATAACTACCAGATATGTTTCAGACTATTTTCACATCAAAAATATTATGTTAAAGGTATTACTGGATATCTTTTTCTTTTCTTTTTCTTTTTTTTTTTTTTTAATTGAGACAGAGTCCTACTATGGCACCCTCCTCAGAGTGCTATAGCATCACAGCTCACAGCAACCTCAAACTCTTGGGCTTAAGCAATTCTCTTGCCTCAGTCTCCCAAGTAGCTGGGACTACAGGCACCACCACAATGTCTGGCAGTTTTTGTTGTTGTTGTTATTGTCATTGCTGTTTGGCAGGTGTAGACCAGCCCCGGTGTATGTATCCGGCACCCTAGGATTAATGGGATTACTGATAGCTCAGTTACTTAGAGGTATAAGTAACAGAGGGAAAATTTATAACTCTTCATACAGAGGTTTTTACCTCTTTACTTTTGTTTCCTGGGATTAAAGTTTTGATTGAGCAAGTTAAAAAGCTTTCCAAGATTTTCAAGGGCTGTACGTGCTGCCACATTTTTGTTATGCACTAAACACAATGCCTGCTTTATCGTGTGAGAAGTAGTCATTTTGTATTTTTTGAGAAAGATTATTTTCTTGATGCTTGACCTGTGTAGTAAATTGCATCCCCAAAGAGAGAAAAGGGAACCTTAAAATTCTAATGACCTGAACCATACTTCAGGGTGAATTTCTGCTAAGCTAAAGAGGAGGCCAAACTACTGTGATATTCCACAAGATAGGTATTGCATAAACTTTATCTCAGCCACAGATCATATTCAATAAAACTTACAAAATAGCTAGTTGGAGGGCATAATGTTGAAGAACTTGGTCTTTCCACTTACACAGTGAACCTGGAAGTATCTAAAATGAAGCAATGGAAAGAAGTTTTCTATAAACCAACTAGTATTTCTCCAAATAAAGCTACATAAAAATAGATTTCATTACATAAGTTTTAATATACTTTCTTATGGGGAATTGAACACAATATAATGAAAATAAGAAGGGCCTCTGTGGCTGAAATTTTATTATTGAAATGAAAAATAACTTTTCCAATGCACTGTAGTGTGACAAGTAATTATCATGACTATACCTATATAATCAAAGAGAAGTCAGGTGTCAAATGATGACCTGATAGTCTGTGTAAGGTAGTTTCTGTTGAAGGAAATACTTGAATATAGGTAATCATATTGAGATAAGCTTTTACTATGATCATAACTTATATGCCTGCTCGTTGGTCCATGAAGTACTAATTTGAATAAGGAATTTTTGTCATATTTCAATATAATGCATTTTCTTTTTACTTTTGTCATTGCTTTAAAACGTATTTGCTAGATAGGACAGAAATAAGACCAGATGTAAAAATAAAAAATAATAATCCATATGTATAACTTTTAATGGCAACGCTGCAAGAAAATCACCTGTGCAGGGTAAGGTTTAAATGCGTCGATTTACCTGCCAGTGTGAAATCACTTAAGGATTAATAGGAAACTTGTCCAGTTAGACAGCTCTTAAGGACTACTGAACAGTTATGGGCTGGTGCTAACTAAATGGCACTTCCTGAGGGATTAACAATGCCTCATCAGGGGCATTTTATTGATCATCACCATACAACTTCTATGCTGGTATTTTGTATAGATACTATTTTAATGTTAATTTCAAACATGACATAGAGCAAAAATAGTAACGAAAGGGTTACAAAGATCATTATGTGGGAGTAGCCCTTGAATATATCTTAATATTTCCTCCCTCATATTTACCTTTTGGGCCACATGTGCCTATAGGTTGATCCAAAGTATTAACAAGTTATACTACAAAATAATTATTTTTTCCTTAAATACACCCTGAAGTATAAAAATGTGCTTAACAATTGATAATTGTATTGCTCCTTAATATTATTTCCAGAGATATGATTCTATGAAGTATTGTGGGAAATGTAAATTTATTTGTTCTTCTTTCAATGTTTAGATATTTCTCAATGAAAGAGAAAATGAGTCATCTGCACACTAGAAAGAAAAAAACTATTTCCTGAAAGATCTAAGCAACATTGTACAGATATTAGGAATCCATTGAAGGATGATATTAAGAATCTATAAATATCTAGATATGAAAACATACTAGTCTAGCTAGGTAAGACATGGAGATTTATAGCAGGATTACTTCTACTAAAATACTTACAAAAGAAGTGAAATTGTGGAATTTTTTTTTATTAAGTATTAACTGATTCTCCATTATATTTGTTGATTTATTGGTTTATTCATTCACTTATGAGGCCAAGTAATTCATCTTTGTTATTATTGGTAGAAAAACAGAGCTTTAGTCTTGCATAATTTCCAAATGGAAGTTGCCTTATGTGCATTGTGCAAGAAATTAAAAATTAATTTTCTGAGAGAATCTTTCAGAAATAGACCATAGTTCTTGCGATTTGATTGGACATTCTTATGCTTCAGTAGTGACCCTGATCAGATCCCAGTGAGGTTACAGAGCAGTATTAGAAAGAAATAACTCATTTTATTTTTTATAAGCATCCACATCAAAATAGGGCTAAGGTTCACTAGAAGGAAAAAGAAAGAAATTCATCCTAAAATACATTAAAACAAGTAATAGTTATTACTGCTCATGAAGACAGCTCAGAGCGTTTGTAAATTTCTTAGTCTTAGAGATAATAAGTTGTGCAACTGTGTTTCACAGGCTTGCTGGGCCTCAAACCTGTGCTGAGCCTCTTATGTTCAATATAATTTTCACAAATATGCTGGGTCTCTTTCTTTTTTGTAAAGTTATTTGCTAATGTCAGGGGATACAACTGTTTTGTTGCTGTTACTTGAATTATTTGTATGTTAGTTAAGTTGGGGCTTTCACAGTTTAAATAGTTCTGAAATAGTCTAGAATTGTTCTAGAAAATATGATAATTTTTTACTATGTTTACACATGCATGTTAATTAGTTATCACTGAATAACATATAACCCCAAACTTAGAGGTAGAAAAAACATGATTTAGCCAGGCATGGTGGCTCCTAGCACTCTGGGAGTCTGAGGCGGGTGATTGACAGTGCTCAGAAGTTGGAGACTGGCCTGAACATGAGTGAGAAGCCATCTCTAAAAATAGCCAGGCATTGTGGTAGGCACCTGTAGTCTCAGCTACTCGGGAGGCTGAGGCAAGAAGGTCATTTTACCTCGGAGCTTGAAGTCACTGTAAGCTATGATGCCATGGCACTCTACCAAGTGTGACAAAGTGAGACTCTGTCTCAAAAAAAAATTATTTACAGCTACAGCCTGTGTGTCTATGGGTTAGCTGAAGCCCCACTGAAATAGGCTGGCTTTTGCCTGCCTGCTCTGCTTCTCTCTGGCCCATTTAACTGTGCACCCGCACAGTTACAAGGTGGCTTTGCTCTAGGTTACAGAGCCTTAACTGAGACAACTGCCCCATGTGACTCTCTTCCTTCTGCTGGGACAAGTGGATTGGCTTGGGAATGTTGTTCCTGTGGCAGTGGCAAAGCGTATGAGGAAACTGCAAAATCTCATGAAAATTAGGCCCCAAATGGACATCAACACTTTCAACTCATTTCATTAGCAATGTGAGCTGGAGGTCAAACTTAATTTGCATGTGAAGAGAATCTTGCAAAATTGCATGAATTGAAGAGGGGAAAACATATCAACATACCTGAATTCATTTTTTATCTCATTTTTTGAATATACAAGGGGGATGAAATTGCAATGACAATTAATATAAATGTTTTGCTTTTTATTATATGTTTATCACCTGAGCTATAAAAAATATTTTGAGATAAATCCATCTCTAAAACTGCCAATGCTCCTAAAATTTGTATACTTATTGCAAGGTGAATTTTTGTTATTGGTTTATTTTTTCTTTAAATATACTATACACTTCACAGATGTGGTTTTAATATCTTGACATTACTATATTTTTACTGTTTGTTTTATTCAGATAATTATTTTTCTTGAATCAGTAATCAAACTAAAAATTAATTTAAAAGTGAAAACTTAGAGTATATACTAATATATATTATAACTATTATGTATCTATAAAAATAAAATTTAAAAAGATAAAAAAAAATTAAGGTCTAGCAGAAAAGAGTATTGACGTAAGTGCTAAAAATATTAAGGTGCCACAAGAATCTTGATTCAACTACAGAAATTAAAATAAATACATATTTAGATATATTAATACATTTTATATATACTTCCCTTGGTTCAGATATACTTTTTTATTACACCATCAAATAAAAAATATTTATCTTTCTTATTATCTAGATACTTCATCAACTACAAGGCTGAAGAAGAAAGATTTTTCAACATTGATGCCAATACTGGAACCATTAAGACTACAAAGGTTCTTGACAGAGAAGAAACTCCTTGGTACAACATCACAGTTGCTGCCTCAGAAAATGGTAAACTACTTTTTGTATCAAGGGAAAAGATGTCACTTGTAGGTGAAGGTTCGTGCTGAGATTTCCTTGAGAGCAGGGCTTTCACCATCTGTTATTTTTGATGCCAGGATGTAGTAGAGGGCACAGCGCATATGAGATGTAAGTACTCATTGTCAGATGCAGTGAATAATATTTTTCTCAGCATAGTGATTGCAAATTGGCATCCCAGAACACTAGTCCTCATTCTTGAGTCAAGGCCATATGGTTCTCCTCCTAACTGTGGGATATGAATTTGCCTCTGCATATTCCCAACTTAAGCCACCAAGACAGGGGTAGAAGGGTACCTCAAATGTGGAATAAAAAAAAGAAGTAAAGATGTATAATTTGGCTTCATTTGTTTTATCAATGTAACACTCCTGCTGAATCTTTAGTTTACACCTACTAGAACTTATAGTGAAAAACTAGCTCTTGAAACGTCAACAGCCGGGTCAAGAGAAATCTATGACATAAAATTGAGTAAGACTTTTTTTCCACCAACGTGTGAAATATTGCTTGTGGTAAAGACATAAGCTCAGGGAAAACAAAAACAATAAAAAACAAGTCTAAATGAGAAAAAGATATTTCTGAGTTCTTAAAGGTAAATATGAATTTGCTTAAATGAAATTAGAGTATAAGTTTAAGAAAATGCATCACCAGTCATGACAATAAAGATTTTCTTTGTGTATTGGGAAGTAAACCAAAGTTAACAATTATCCCACTTTGGAATTGCATACAAAAATTATATTTGCATTTATGAAAGGTTTCAATCTTGAGAGAACCATAAATATATTAGGAAGCAAAAGTACATTATGGATTGTGCTACACAAAGTGAAAATATATTTTTCTTATTTCCAGAAGATACAGAATACTAAATTTTTTTTAACAGATTCATTTGGATTTGGGTCACATACGATACAACTTGTCTTTTTAAAGTGCAGAATTCCATAGTTTCTAGTATATTCACACAGCTGAGTATCCATTATCACAATCAATTTTAGAAACATATTTATTGCTTCAAAAATGTCCATCATCCCTTAGTGCTCAACCACAAGTATCCCCCACCCCGAGTCAAGAAGCCGTTAGTCTACTTTTTCTTTATAGATTTGCCTATTACTGATATTTTATAGAAAAGAATCACATGATGTATGTCTTTTTGTGACTAATTTATGTGACAGCATTATATTTTCAAGGTATATCAATATTATAGTCTGAGTCCTCGGTACTTCATTCCTTTCTGTTGCCAACAACTATTTCATTGTATTCCAACTATTTCCATCTCTTGAAAGATATTTGTGTTGTTTCTACTTTTTGCCTAATATGAATAATGTCACTATGAGAATTAGTGTGGAAATGTTCTCATTTCTCTGGGGTATACACCAAGGAGTGAGATTTCTGGTAACATATGTGGTAACTATATGTTCAGACATCGGAGGACATTATTTCCCAAAGAAGCTGTACCATTTTATCTTCCCAGGTTTTCAACACCTCCTGTTCTCACCAACATGTGTTACTCTCTGTCTTTTTGATGATAGCTATTCTTACGATTGTGAGTGATAACACATTGTAGTTTGAGCCCTTTTATACTGTTCTTTGTTACACAGGAATCATCAGGCTTCCCTCATCTTTCCTAGTCTATGTGTTTCTTATGTTTTTGACATCTGCAAAATTAGCCACAGTGGCTCCCATTTAGATTATGTTATCAACATGATATTCTTTTTGAAAGTAAGCCTTAACTAATTCCTTTTCAGAGGGTATTATAAAGAATCCATGAGTGGGTTAATTTGTGATCCTTGTGGTTTGTTTGTATTTTCTTACTAGCCAGACTAGGTGTACATGTATTTGTGTGTCCCGAATCACTCAAAGACAAGTAAACAGCGGTTGTATTTTAATGACTTATTATACTTTAAGTTGAAAAAAAAAAAAAAAAAAAAGAAAGGAATTAAAGGGTTACTTTGGCCAAGAAAACGTGGATGAGGACACTGAGCAGAAAAGAGAAATCAGAAAAGAAAATCAACTCCTGAGCTATTTCAATGAAAAGCTGTACTTTCCATTAGGTATGACTCACCATCTTCTTCTAATTAATGTTTGCATCAGGTAGAAACTAATTTGTGAATACACATGAGTACAAGTTTACCATGAAAATTATACTGTCTGCAGTCATTATCAAAGGAAATGCCTATTTTCACTAAAGTAATATTCTAATTATAGGTAAAGATTTTTTTTAACCACATGCTAATATTTCTTATGGGGATTGAATGAATCTCTACTAAGAAAAAGAGTACAGTAAATTGTATATTTTAAGTTTTAGATAGTGACTATAAAACCTTGAAAAGTACTTTAATCACCATTGCTAAAATATAATTGCATCCTAATCATAAACAAGGGTATAGAAAGAATGAGCACTAGTTAAGATGTTATAGCCATGAGGGGCTATTCGATTTAGAACACTGCACGTGTACACATGGGCTGCCTGGACTAATTGCCTGTTAATATTGTCAGGAGCCCTTCCATGTACAACTGTTTGTAACCTTAACCTCAATATCAGCCATATTATCCAAATATTTTCTGATATACTCTGCATTAAAAATGCATTTGAATCTTTATCAAATCACATTTTTAAAAATATTTCTCATGTAAAAATTTCTGAAGAGCCAGGGTTTTTGTGAAATGACATTTAGTAATTAATGTTTGGAAATTGTTTGTTTGTTTGGGTTTTTCTGTCTCCCTGGACGTTAGAGCAACTAACAGAAAGATGCTCCCTCTAGGCAGGTGAAGCAATGCGTCAGGATTTAAGAGCTAATGATGACAAAGCTATCTCTCTGTAAAGAAAAAAAATCAATGTCACTTCCTCTTGGAGAATAGTTCTTGTGTTAGAGGCCCAGGGTGAGAATGTAAGGTTTGACAGCTGAAGAGCACCTGGATGCAGGGTCACTGGTCATTATGTGGTGCTTGAGTCTGACCTATTCAACGCTGTGTTTCCAGGTCAGTTTTTATTTGGCCTTCTAGTCATATGGAAAAGGCAGAAAACATCAGTCTGGGCTGATACTTTTACTGTGCTGCCAAACATAATTATAAGCTACCTTGCATTTTGTATGGCATACTTTAAAAGGCATATCATTCTAACAAAAATATCTATGAAATATGAATGACATTTAATTACCATTTTATAAAGAAACTGAAGCTCACATACGATATGAATCTAAATAATCTGATTCTTAGATCTTGGCTCACTCCATCATGGCTTTGTGGGGAGGCTGGAGTTTATGAGGTCAACGCATTCATTTATCAAGTAGTTTACCTGACTAAGGCTTATTACTTATTTTAAAATGCTATATGGTGAAGTAAATTAATTTTTACGATTGTAAAAAGGATCCTATTTATTAGATAAGTTCAGTACATTGTCTATGGTCATGAAAGTAGAGTATTATGTTATCATCGCTATTCTTGGGGGACACTACTTACTAAATAAATACCTGTTGAACATTTTTTCTTGGGGTAACAAGGCTTCCCTCCATGTAATCCATAGTACAGCTATTTGGTAACTTGTATTACATTTCTATTTCTATGCAATAAATAACGGTGGGATTTCTGTAGGGTCAGAAGTCCATGTGGGTTTCAACTGGTTTCCCTACTTCTATGGTATCCAACTCCCAGACCTCAGACCAGTACTGGTCCATGGCCTAGTCTGTGTCCTGTTAGGAGCCTGGTGGCAAAACTCCACCTCTCCCAACTCCTCCATCATCCTGCCCTGGAAAAATTATCTCCCATGAAACTTAGGAACTGGCCACCCAGCAGGAGATGAATGGGTGGTGAGTGATCCAACAAAGCAGCTTCATCTATATTTACAACTGTTCTCCATGGCTCACACCACTGCCCAAGCTTCTCCATGCCACCAGCCCGTGGAAAACCTGTCTTCCATAGAACTGGTCCCTGGTCTCGAGAGGTTAGGGACTGCTTCTCTAGTAAGGTCTCACAAAGCTGAAATCATGTGTCAGCAGGACAGGGCTCTTCCCTTGTAGCTCTGGAAATTTTGATGAATGCTAAACTTTCTTTCAAACTTACATGCCATGGCTCAATCTTCATTTTTTTCTTCCCCCATATTACTATCCCCATTGTTCTTTAGGACTTGCCATATGGTCATCAGTGATTGCCTGATAGCCAAATCCAATAAAAACATTTGATACCTTATCTTCCAATGATTTGTTTATGATATTTATTATATAACCATATTTATAGTTCTTTTCTTTTTATCAGAAATTTCTATTTTCTTAGGTATCATTCTAAAACTTTGATATGATCTACATTATCATGTCTATCCTAAACTATGCTTTAATTAACTCAAACATAATTGTTAGGCAATGTGGTATTTTAGACACTAAGATTATAATGAAGATATTTTTTCCTTTGAGATATTTAGGAATCTATGCATCCTTGCATAAGAGAAGGTAAGCAGATAAATTGCATTATGGAAAATTACTGTGGCAACAGGATTTTTTAGTAATGGAAGGAACACAAATCCATTGTAGTTTGGTTTCTCTAAGAGGATCAGTGAGGGTTTTGTAGAGAGGATAATGCGGGGATTCAGTCTTGAGGTGAAGGATGAATGAAGGTTGACCTGCAAGCTCTGTTCTGATTCCAAAGTTGCCAGTATTTGCATATGAGTTAGGATTCTCCAGAGAAACAGAGTAAGAGGGTGTGTATGTGTGTATGTGTGTGTGTCTACATATGCATGCATATAGAAAGGTAAATAGAGTGAGGGGAAGAGAGCTAGATTTACTACAGTACAGTAGAACCTCCATCATTGACCACCTCCCTGTGGTGACCACCTCCTTAAGTTGACTTAATTTTCATGGACCTGACATGCACCACATATATCTATCAATACAATAGGCCTAGTTCCTTATGTTGACCACCACCATATGTTGGCCAGTTTGTTACACACCATTTGGTGGTCAACTTACAGAGGATCTACTGTATTTTAAAAGTTGGCTTATATGATTATGAAAGCTGGTATGTCCAAAATACATAGACTGAATATTCGACTTTCAGACTGATGACTGGCAGGCCATAGAAACAGGAAGAGCTTCTGTTCAAGTTTTAAGACTGTGAAGCCGCAGAATTCTCTCCTACTTGGGGTTAAGTAAATTGATTGGCTGAAGTTCACCAACAATACGAAAGATGGCCTGCTTTATTACTTATTCTATCAATTTAAATGTTAATCTCATTCAAAGCTCTTTCACAGGAACACCTAGAATAATTGATGACCAAATATCTCTGCATCCTACTGCCAAGTCAAGTTACATGTGAAATTAACCACCACTGCACCCCATACTTTATCATTCACACTAGTGTCAAGTGATTGCTCATTTATATAATATCTGGATTCAACACTGATTAATTGTGAATTACCTGAGTGCCCTGCCCACTGCTCTTCTCAATACATTGAGACTCAAATTTCTTAGGGAAAAGCCTCAGTATTTTAAATTTCATACCAGTAGTTATCTAAGTGTGTTCTCTGGGAAAATAGTAACGAAGATCCTTGGGCTTCACCCCAGATATACTGAATTAGAAACTCTATGGCTGTGGCCCAACAATCTAGATTTTATCTGACCCTCCCAAGGATCCTCATTCATTGCTTCCTAAATCTTAAAGACCTTTTTTCCCTGTGCAATTCTTATGATAAATAAAAGTTGAAAAGCATATTTTCCAATCAGAATTTGATTTTTCTACTTGGTATGAATTCAATTGGACACATATGCAGATACCTACACACATTTTCGATTTCCTAAGAAAGCAATAAACTGCGCAAACAACATCAGTGGATTTCTGTCACAGCCTCTGCCACCTCTGTTCTCAGCTTAATCCTGTGAAAAACATGTATCATGCCTTTCGTCACAGTCCCCAAACAGGCCAAGATTTTCAATAGTTTTACAATTCTTTCATCCCTCACTGCCCAATTTTCAATTTGTTCTGCTTTATGAATAGCTATTTATTTGCAAGAACTATTAAAAATGTACATCTATGAAATAGTTTTCAATTTCTTAGACAATTTTACAGTTCCTTTTCTTCTAAATCTACAACGTACCTTTATGTATGCTTTAAATATAGCTCTTAGCATACTTTATTGTAACATTTTTTCACCTCTAAAAGGTTGTGAACATCTCAAGTTTTTGTATCTGAAGCATAGTATTTATTCTCAAACACTAAGTGAATTTCCAGGTACATAGAAGTTCATTGGTACAATTTTGTCAAATATGTGAGATTTATATGCTCATTTCTGTAACTACCTTATCTGCCCAACATCTTCGTCACTCACTATATAACACAATGATCACTAAACTATATATTTCTCAATCAATATAAAATATCTCATTTTGCCCATCCTATGCACCACATGTAAAAATACATTCCAAATTATCAATTTGCCAAAATAGAACTCTGTCATTCATTGCTTGCCCAAAACATGTATATCCAAAAAAGCATAATTCAGGGAGATGCTATTTTATTCAAACCTACAATGTATCTGAAAACTTCTACTGACAACAAAACCTGAAAATGAAACCATTCCTTATTATGTACATTGATACAAATGCTCACTTCAGGTCTCTGCTTCACTTTTTCTCTATAAAGATCATATACATGAATCAAATCAATGATTATGTGTTCTTTATTCATTGATCTTTTTTTTCTTCAGCTTTCATGCAAAAATATTAAAAAATTAGAAGCTACAAATATCAAATTTAATTTTACTGTTGATTTCAGGCAACAGAAGTGTTATTTAGATTCTGTAAACATATTCCTGGTTCAATTTTGATCTTGAGTTATTTTTAATTAGCAGCTGCATCTAATAACATAAAAACTCATCACTGTAGAGTATGGGCTTTTAAGTCCCTGTAGCTTCTGCACATTATTTTGTTATTGTCAACGTGCTTATTTTGATGTATGCAATTTGTCTTCCACAGACATATTAGTATGAGCAATTTCCCTTAACACACAAAGAAATTCTAATCGGCACATTTTTAGTAGATAAAAAGAAAAAAATACAAAGAAATTAGTATTGACTTAGCCAATATAAAATAATCGAATAAAATACTCTTCTGAAATTTTTAGTATATATACATATAGAGAGAGAGTTGTGCATATATGTTCATATATGTATATACACACATAATTTATGTATCAATGCATATTTATTTCCCTGCAATGGATTACTCCAAATATAGACTTAAAACATCAATAAAAAAAGATAGCACCTCACATAATTTCTAAGGGTAATAAAAAGGGAACATTTTAAGTAGGTTATTCAGATTCAGAAGCATTCATAGGATTTTCATCCAGATTTTGGATGGGGCTTCAATTATTTCAGAGTGTATCTAGGGCCTTAGGAAACACTTTTAACATCTCATTCACATAGTTGACAAGTCGGTGCTGGTTTTCAGGAGAATTCAGTTGTATACTTCATGGTCTTCTGTGTAGGGCTAGAACTACTAGTATAGTCAACTACGTGCAAGCTGGTTGACTGAGAATGAGTCATTAAGGAGATGATGCTGAGCTTGTCATTTTTTATCACCCAGGATCAGAAATCACCACTGTTACTTCTGCAATATTTTATTGTTTATTTTTTTTATTATTAAATCATAGCTGTGTACATTAATGCGATCATGGGGCACCATACACTGGTTTTATAGATCGTTTGACACATTTTCATCACACTGGTTAACATAGCCTTCCTGGCATTTTCTTAGTTATTGTGTTAAGACATTTATATTCTAC
>CAUYPK010155792.1:0-13053 GCA_963574355.1 Loris lydekkerianus
ACGCAGCCACTTGCCAGTTTTCCACTGTTTTTGTCCTCCTCCTGGGGTCCAGAAGTCCCTTGCTGGCTCCCTGTATCCTCAAAGGGATGATCATAGGCAGATCCCACCGGCCAGAGATGTCTGGAGTCTTGTCTCTCCAGACTTGCTGTGCCCAGTTGCAGGCAAGCTGTTACTCAGTCACCATCTTTAATCCAATGACCCAAAGTCAACATTTTAGAAAGAAAATCCTCCCCATGGTCCCACACTGAACCTGTTTCTCCTTTTTTGTGTCAATAACAAAGCAAGGAAGCTTTCTCCTCTCATAGCGTCTGCCCCCAATATCCCTCAAGCCATCCAAGCTGGAAACCAAACACTTTGAATTGTTTCCTCACATCAGTTGACATGTTCTAAAGACACTGAGCTCCAATGATTTGGTCTGCAACACATTTAATAGACTTAGTTGGTCTGAACAATAAAGAAAATGTATCATTACAAAGAATGAGCATTCTGGAGAAAAATCAGCACCTTGATTAGTTAAATCAGAGGATAAATGGCATCAGGCAAGATCTAGCTTCTTTTTGTTTTTACTTCCTGGTAATTCCAGGCACTTGGCTTGAATTCAGGTTCACCTGTGCTGTGGTGGCTGCCACAGTGCCAGCCATCATGTCCAGAAAGGGCAGTGTCCATTGGAAGAAGAGAGGGGCTATTTTTTTTCTCTGTGTCTTTTTATGTCAGCAAAGGAAACCTTTCCCAGGAGCCTCCTAGAAGATTTCTCCTCTTATCGGCTTGGCAAGAATTATGTTAAATGCACTTTGTAAAATCATTCACCATAAAATGGAAAGGGAGGGACCACAGCAAGAAGCCTGCCTCTCTTGTACCACATGGTAGCCTTGAGCAAGATGGATATCGAATAGTCTGGATTCTGTTAGAAAGGAAAGTAGTTGAATCACTTATGATTAGATGCAACTGATAGTAACAAAGACTCAACTCAACAGTAGTTTAAATATACAGAGAAACCCTGAGGCAGACGGTCTGAAATAGTTGTCTTGGCTCCGTGAAGTGAAGAGGGACCCACACTGCTGTTTTCTGTTCTTCAAAATGAGGCTTCCACACCACAGTCTGCCGTCTCATTCTAGGCAGTAGCAGTAAAGGAATGAAAAAGAAAGCCCCAACCTCTCTCTTATAAGACTTCCTAAATGTCCTAGACAACACTTCTGCTTTATATAGCAAAGGAGGGTGGGTTCATGTATCTTCAGCTTGATACGTTGTGCAGGGCTTGTAACCAAGGAAGGTCTGCTGGGAGGTAACTGGCAAACCTTCCACAGGGGACAGGTGCACAGGCAGCCAACAGTGTCTGCCCCCGACATCCCCCAAGCCATCCAAGCTGGAAACCAAACACTTTGAATTGTTTCCTCACGTCAGTTGACATGTTCTAAAGACACTGAGCTCCAACAATTTGGTCTGCGACACATTTAACAAACCTTTTCTTTTATGTCTATTCCCTCTGTTCCTGCCTAGACCAGATCTTACGATATCTGGACTCTTGTAACAACTTCCTACAAGTTCTTTGTCTCCAGACACTTTATTTTAACCTATTCCTCACACTAGCCTCAACTTCTTTCTGAAGCACAATTCTGATTTGCTCAGATCACTACAGAATAAAGTTAAACTGCTCACAGAATAAAGTTCAACTGCTAAGTATGCCAATTGAAACTCTCAGCACTTGAACCCCACCAACCTCCCTCTAACCACTGCACTTTAGCTATAGCAGGCCGAGTCCTCCCTGAGCCTTCCATGTAACCCTAATTTTTTAAGTAATTTTTGTTTAGGTGGTATAATATAGTATGCTGTTGACATATCATTTTCTTTTTGCTCCAAAGGCTGCCAAATGCTTTCAGCCAATGAGATGTTAATGTGCTTTCCTACATTGTGGATGACATGTGTCCCACCACAGCCACTCTGTTATTTATTTTCATGATGTCACAAGCAGTTTGGGCCCTTCATGGTGAACTAACAGAATGTACATTATATTCTTGGGCTAATCACAAAAAAACAGAGGCAAAATGGTGCCTGGACTTCAAATGCAGGTTCTAAGAAGGCTCAAGACTAGTCAAGGAAGAAAAGGAGGAAGGAAGAATGGAAAGAAGAAATTTTATGTTTTTATTAATAAGGATACTTGTGTTGCCAGGAAGTTTGAAAAGTAAGGTTTTTAACCATAATTCATGTAAGGACACTACCTCTTCCCACTCATTTTCCACCTGGTGCGGACTGTGTTGGGAGCATTGCAGTGGCTGTAAACATTTTGCAAAGCAGCTAGGAAGTTGAGTTGGAGTTACATTTAGTTTGGATATGGTAGGTGCATTTATGTGGAATATATATTGTTATTCCTATTCAATTTTATTTTGTTAAGTGAAAAGCATTCAATGTGTCACTTTCTTTAACCAAGTGAAACAAATCTATGTGATTGTAACATGCACAAAGGAGTATTTTCAATCAAAGGCTGTGACAACACTGTGGTTAGAAAAGCTGAGGACAAAGCCCTGATTCTGAAGGCCATGTGAGCTCCTCCTTCATCTTGGTGCAGAAACTCTGGCCCCACAGCTCTGAGGTGGTTTGGTATTTTGTAAGGGTTATACATTTTCTGGTTCCTCTTCCAGGCAGAATATTTAAATGCACACACTAACTTGGTCTAGACGTACTGTGACCACATGTAAAGCTACTCATGAACACCAAAAAGATGCACAAAGTTTATTTGAAAGTTCACAAGGACCCAGTTATGCACCTGGAGGTCCCAGCCACTAGGTAGGTTGAGATGGAAGATCGCTTGAGCCCAGGAGTGTAAGGCAGCCTGGACAACACATCCAGGCCTGTCTCTTAAAAATTAGTAAAAAAAAAAAAAAAAAAAAATTAATAAAGCTCAAAACTCTCATTTAACTGTAATCTGGCAGTCATTTATGAACATTTCACTATAAAAGTGAGAAATTACAGATTCCTGATTTGGATATATATCATATATTAGATTTTATCATATTTAAACCTGTTTATTAAAGAAACAGATTTATTAAAGAAATATTAAAAATTCAGATAAAATTAATGAAATAGGAAATATGATAAAGATGAATGATAAAATCCATACAAATTATACTGACAGTAAAAAGTAATTCATGCATACAAAAAGAATTTTGACTAAAACTAATGGAAAGGCCTGTGGATATTGCTTTATAACCCACTTAATGAAGAGAAGTAAAGAAAGGATGTGGTGAAAAGACAGTGAATTTCTACTGAGCTGACTCAATGACTGACACCAAGATAGAAAAAAACCTGTGATACGCAGGATGACAGCCTCAGTGGCAACAGGCAATAGCCTCATTAATTCAAAGGGAACTGAAGTTAATCACTGTCTGGAAAACCCTATAATGCCCTCAAATCCTACAGCTTTATAAGGACTCTTTATAGAGATTTTTCCAAAGTAACCACACTCCTAAAATTTGCATGACATTGTTAACAAAGAGTTATGAAATTAAAGCATATTTTCCCAAACCAATAATAATAAAATTTGATTTTAATCAATCATGCTAGAAAAATTAGTGAGTTATCATTCTTCCTTTATAAATATGGTAAAATTGTTACCTTGTGAAGAGGCTATCAAAAAGTGGAAGCCCCTCAAAAATATTGGGAAAAAGTATTACAGTTTTTCTAGGTAGCTAATTCAATATTGTTTCATTTTTCTGAATTTTGTGAGGTTTGTGATATTTGTCAGCTTTTTCATTTGTAGATTGTTGTGGTCCAATTTCTCATTCTAAAAAAATCTTCACTTTAATCATTATTTTCATTATTTTTATTACTGAGGCCTTACTATCTCCAGGCCCAGCAGGTCCAGACTTGGCACTGGTGGTGTCTGAGGCTGGAGCCACTACTGGCTGGACAAGCCCCCTCCTGACACTACAGCTTGGGGCTCAGCTGGCTGTGGCTTCCTCTGTGAAAACTCGAGCTCCTCCATAGCACCCCAGGTCAGTGGTCCCCAGCTTCTTCCCACGAGGGACTGGTACCAAAGACGCTGGTGTGTGGGAGGGAAGGTTTCGGGATGATCCACAGGCGCTTCTTCCCTCCCTCAGATCAACAGGCATCAGAGTCAGGAGGAGCTGCCACACAGATCTCTCCCATGTGCAGCCGCAGCAGGGTTCATGCCCCTGTGGTAATCTAATGACCCACATGACAGCACATGGAGCAGGGGCAGTGATGCCAGCGATGGGGAGTCTCTTCCAGAGCAGAAGGGTTCCCCTCACCTCCTTCGGGTGGCTGGGTCCTAACAGGACACAGACCAGTGCAGGCCATGGCCTAGTTTCCCAGATGGTACTTTCAGAGTGTTTCTATCTTAGGCCTAATGAGATACATAAGCAAATCCTCACCCCATGGACATGACCTCCCTGGAAGCAGGAGAGCCCAGCCTCACATCTGTGACTCAGAGATTTAGTAAATGCTGGTAGCCAAATGACCTTATGGATGCATTGCAATGTTAAGCAATAGGGTGAATTTTTTGACTCTCAGCTGTTAGTAAGCAGAGATAGCATGGTGCTTTCTTCTTCACCTCCATACTTAAATTTCTGGGTCTTTTCCTGGGCTTCTTTGTGCTTGTAATTCAATACCTGTGGCAGTCCTTCTGTTAAGGTATCTTTTACAAACAAGCTGTTGTTAAGGTATCTTTTACAAACAAGAAATTTTATGGGGTTGGAGAGGATTGGGAAGAAAGCAAGGCCCAAATGCCCAAAGGGGCACTCATTATCTCTCTGTGTTGTGGATAGAGAAATAGAAGCCTCTCAGAAGGATTTCTTTTCATTGCCTGATCTGTACAACAATCTAGTAACTTCCTTTTCTTCATACACAATGAGCTTTTCTTCTCACTTTTCCCTTCCTGCCTAGTATATCTCATTTCCTCACTAATTCTCAGTGCCTTCACTCCTCCTCTGTGTTGACTCTGAGGCACTGCTCATGTCAGTACCCATGGGACTGCAGGAGCTACTACTCAGGGCCACCTGCTGCTATCCTGTCCTCCTCCCCAGCCAGTAGACATATGCAAAGCCTATGCAAAGCCATCCCTGTCTTTGTGATGTCCTAGACTGGACATGTCACCATGCCCAGGAGCCGCCTGTCCATCATTGCAAAGTTAACAGAGCCTTCACCATTTACAAACAACCTGCTATCTGCCCTATGTATCTCACTGTCACTTACCGAAGGGGGTCAGCCCTGTTGTTACTGAGTAGTTTCTTTAATGCCTGGTGCTTGCACTCAATACACATGAGCATTCATTTATTGAGCAATCTATGGTTGAGAACCAAATATGTAGTACAAGTGACTATAAGACATTGGGGTGGAGAAATTCATAAGCCTGGGTCTTTGCTGATCAAGGGCTTTGCCTATAATCAGAGTCAGAAAGTCTTGGGTTTGTATTCTGACTCTGCCTCCAACTAGCTGTGAAAAGTTTATCCAATCTCAGGTTTTGCCGTAAGTAAAATAGAGACAGTAGTATCCATATTTCAATGTTGTTTGGATGGAAAGATATAATTTTCCGACCATTCTGAAATGGTAGATTAGGAGACAAGGGGAGAGTGTTAGGTCACACAAACATCCCAGGGTCTTCTCTGTTTTAACTGGGAACATACATATTTCTCTTCAAGGAAGTGAAAAATTTGGGGATACTTGATAGTAAATTCACTAAAAAGGCTTAACTATTTTATCCTAAATGCACATGAAAGTAGTTATTAGGAAGGGTTATCCCATTTATGGATGAGTTGCTGAAGAATTGGAAACTTGGCGGTTAGCCAGAGACAGCAATACACATTAAGCTTTTTTATTTTTTGGAGTAGAGTCCACAATATCCATATTCCTAAGTATTCTTAAGTATGCAGATTTCTCAAAGATCTGCTTAAGGGGTTGGTGTATTCTCACTGAGGCCAAAATGAAACTTTTGGCAACATAATTATTTTTGAGAATTTTGAAAATTTTCTGCATTGGGAATTCTACTAAGGAAAAAAATAAATTTCAATTGCTTCCCCCACAACTTTTATATCCCTCTTTACCAAAGAAAGAAAAAAATCTTATTTAGAATTATATTTTTATTGTTCAGTTAATTGAAGCTTGTTTGTTTTTTAATTTGAAGAATTTTGAGGAGTTTGCTTCAATTTTTGACATATTTAAATTAAGTAACTGAAATCTTAAATGCATAATCTTAGTTATAGCACAGTTAATCTTGGCTAAGCATATAATGTGTTGCTTAGACAAAGACTTAATCTTCTTATTTCTCATCCCTAAGGAGAAGATTATGTGACGTAATGAGAAAATTCCCAACTGAAAACTAAACTGGGTGTCTTCAAGCTCCCATGCTGGGAACTTTCCTGAAAGGGCTCCAGCAGCTCTCTCAGTTGGAATCACATTCACCTGCAGTAAGTGTGTAGAATTGAACTCCAAAGTTTGCATAAGTTTTTTGTCTGTAACCCATTTGAGTTAGTTTTAATGAAACAAACTAAGAGAAGTATTTGTATGATGGGCCTCTCAACAGCTTGGAAGAGATAACCTATTAAACAGCAAACAAGGGCAATAAACTTTTGTGACTTTGTAAAGCAGCAGAAAACAGCCACTGACAGTCAGACGGTCACTCAGGGAGGCAAACAGGTGATGAGCAGCAGATGAGCACCAGAACTGAGGCTTCTGGGGAGGGTGTGTCACTGCACTAAATTATTACTTTAAATTCTTTATACAAATTCAGCTATGCTGGATTGGGAGAGAAATATGGAATGATGTTAAAATAGCATTTGCCTACCATCTCTCAATGACCACCCTCCTGGGAGTGAGATGAGACAATAATCTCTCTCAGTTCCCTGGTGAGCATCTCGCCGTGTTTAAACATTGAACATTGTTACTCAAGAATCAAATTTTTCTAAGGCCAAGCTTGGGATTTGAAACCTTAGTTTTCTGCAAGTTGACATTTTACCATTTCATAGTCCCCAAGCCTCCTTCTACTTGTGAAAGAGTAATTTCAGATATCCCCTCTTACAGCTCTAATAACAGCTCATTTCAATCTTGGGACAGTGCCCAGAATTCAGGAACAGTGGCATGACCCTTCCAGCCTGGCTTTTCATTCCATTTATTCTCTAGCACTCTGTCTGCAGGGATTGTCTACCAGGTGAAAGGTGGGGAAATGTTACCATCCCACGTGGGACTCTCTGCTGGGTATTTGGCATCAAGAGAACAAAGATCCAGATAACTGATGTGTCTCTTTATTCATCTGGACATTTTGGGCCACACAAATAGTTGAAAAATATGTTCAGAAAGGTCTTATTCACCATTTAAAGAATAATAGTATAATCCCATTCAATCTAATCATAATAAAAATTATTCATCAGATCTAGAATAAGTCCCACGAACCCAGGAAAATTAAAAGTTTTACTTGTATGTACTAGAGAATGGTTTTGGAAGATTAATGTTATGGAAAGTCTATAATGGTCTTTTGCATAAAGTGAGGACAACAAATACAAGCAACTTAATTTGAAATGAACAAAATTATAGCCTTCTTTTGCAGACTCGTTCTTGCTATGATGACCATTGATTAAAGACCATCTTTAAAAATGTTGAAGAGGCTACTAGGCTGGACATTCATCTTCCCCAGTCCCTTCATTTCTGTATCTTTACTGTTGGTGATAAAAAATTAAAAAAATAAATAAATTAAAAAAAGCCTGCAAAAATTTGAAGTGGTCAGCAGTTACCCAAATACACATTAGATGTTTAAAATTAAACATAATAATGGAAATCTATTCTATTAATCAGTAAGGTGATCCTTAAAAACAAAACCAGAAAAGCCCATGTTTCAAATATAGAGAATATTCTAGTGAAAACTATTTTTCTTTTATAGTTGCAAAGTGAAACACATAATTTACAAATTTAGTTTTCTTTAGATATATTGTAGTGAGGAATGATATTAAAAAGCATAAGGGCCTTGATGAAAGATAGGCAAAAAATTTTATAATACATTGCCTCCTTCTATTATCTGGTAGGTGGGTCACTATGAAAGTTTTGAGAAAGACATTATTTCACTTCCAAGAAACACAGTCAGCAGCATCCTTTCTGATTCACCTGTGAAAGTTTTGGTTTCCTTTGGTTATCAGTGTTGCTTGGAGGGCTTTGCTGGGAGGGCTTTATCTGTCTCCATCCATGTGGATTTCATGTTTCTTGATGTTTGTATATCTCAGAACTTTCATAAAGATCCAGGTACTATCTCCACATACTGTGGCCCTCAGAGCAGAGTTGTCCCTTGACTTACACCTCATGAAGGACAGTGATGTGTGAGGGAGATAAATTCCCTGCACATCATACTGCTCTCTAATCCAGGGCCAGACTATAGTTTAAAAAAAAAATTATGAACAAATTCCTATGCACACTGCACATATCTTATTTTGAAGTAAAAAAAAAAAAAACAAGAACAAATACAATCACACCCACGGGCCATAGTTTGAGGACCCCTGCTAGTCCTCTGTATTTTTTGATCTCTTTGAAAAAGCATCTCAGGGGGGAGGAGCAAGATGGTGGCTGAATAACAGCTTTCTTGCAACTGGGCATGGTGAGACTGGGGAGAGAAGACTTCAGGCACCTCTGGCTGGTGGGTTCTGCACAGAAACATCCCTTTGGGGCCACAGGGAGTCAGTGAGGGTCTTCTGGATCCCATGAGGAGGACAAAAGCAGTGGAGAACTGGCAAGTGGCTACATGTGTTCATTTGGTCTAATTCCACCGGTAACTGTAAGTACAGCAGCAGTGAGAATGAAAACTAGAAAGGCCTTACCTGTGATCTGTTTTTGTTGTTGTTGTTGTTTATTTGTTTTGGACTTGGCACTCAGTTGAACTACTTAAGGAGAACTTGGGAAAGACTGCAGAGGACTTTAAGCATTGTCTAGGGCCCCAGACTGCACCACTGAGCCAGACAGAGCTAATAGTGTTCGGCTGTGGGCTGTGTGGAACCATCGTGGGAGAACTGCCCTGGTAAGCTCCACCCTCAGGGTCCCAGAGCAAGGATAGGGCAGAAGACCTTGGGCGAGTAATCTAGTGACTGAGCAGCCTAAAGGCAGGGACTGAGACGCCTTACAGCTTGGCCCTCAGGAGCGTAGAGTAAGACCAGTTTTGGCATACTGGGACTCATCAAAACCGTAGGCCAGAGGCATGACAACTTAAAGAGCAAGAGGAAGAGAAAGGAAAATTAGGGCAAAGAAACGGATAAAAGAAAACACTCATGAAGAAGAATCATCAGAAAAATCTTGGCAACATGAAAAACTGATCCAGAGCAACCCCTCTCACCCCCCAAGGGACTGTGAGGTAGCTAATTCAGAGGAGTTCACCTATAAAGAAATGTTAGAAATGAAAGAAAGGGAAGAATATAGATGTTAGAATACAGATGATGAAAACAATGAAGAAAATGATGGAAACAATGAAGGAAACTGCTCATAAAGTGAAAGATAACAAAAATGAAATCCAAAAACAGAATCAAATAAGAGATGAATGATATGAAGAATATAGAAAGGATATAGTGTAGCTAAAGGAACTGAAGCAGTCAATTAGGGAACTTAAAGATGCAATAGAAAGTATCAACAACAGATTAGACTACGCAGAAGAAAGAATCTCATAGGTAGAGGACAAAGCTCTTGAGATAAGTCAGATAGTTAAAGAAGCAGAAAAGAAGAGAGAGAAAGCAGAATGTTCACTGACAGAATTATGGGACTTTATAAAGCATTCAACATACAAGTTATAGGTATCCCAGAAGGGGGAGAAGAATGCCCCAGGGGAATGGAAGCCCTACTAGAGAATATTATAAATGAAAATTTCCCAAATATCACCAAAGATTCTGACACACTCCTTTCAGAGGGATATTGGACCCCAGGTCACCTCAACTCTAACCAAGTTTCTCCAAGACACATTGTGATGAACCTGTCAAAAGATAAGACAAAAGAAAAGATCCTTCAAGCTTCCAGAAGTAAGTGCCAGTTGACCTACAGGGGCAAATCCATCAAGGTAACTGAAGATTTCTCCAATGAAATTTTTCAAGTAAGAAGACATTGGTTATCTACCTTTAATTTACTTGAACAGAACAATTTCCAGCCCAGAATTCTATATCCTGCTAAGCAAAGTGTTATAATTGACTGAGAAATCAAATCATTTACTGATATGCAAACATTGAGAAAATTTGCCACAAGACCAGCTCTATAGGAAATACTTCAGCCTGTTCTACACACTGACCATCACAATGGATCAATAGCAAAGTAAGTATTCAGAAATTAAAGGACAGAACTTAACTTCCACAATGATGCAAAAGATAAAACTAAGCAATGGACTCTCACAAAATAAAATGAATAGAACACTACTATGCTTATCAATTTTCTTAATAAATGTTAATGACTTGAATTGCCCAACTGAAGAGGCACAGATTGGTTGATTGGATTAAAAAACACACTCCATCCATTTGCTGTCTGCAAGAAACACACCTAGCTTCAAAAGACAAATTAAAACTCCAAGTTAAGGATTGGAAAACAATTTTTTCAGGCAAACAAAATTCAGAAGAAAAGAAGGGTTGCAATCTCATTTTCAGATACATGTGAATTTAAAGCAACTAAAGTAAAAAAAGACAAAGATCATCACTTTAATTGGTCAAGGGAAAAATACAAGAAGATGTTTCCATTCTAAATATTTATGCACCCAACTTCAGTGCTCCCAGATTCTTGAAACAGACCTTACTCTGTTTCAAGATATCCATCTTCAAAATACAAGAAGATGTTTCCATTCTAAATATTTATGCACCCAACTTAAATGCTCCCAGATTCTTGAAACAGACCTTACTCTGTTTTAAGATATCCTATCCAATATGATATCCTATAACACCATAAGTGACAGGGGACTTGAACACTCCTCTTACAGAGCTGAATAGATCCTCTAAACAGAAATTAAACAAAGATATAAGTGACTTAAATGAGACCCTAGAACAACTGTGCTTGATAGACACGTATAGAGAACACTCCTTCCCAAAGATAAAGAATAAACATTCTTCTTATCATCCCATGGAATATTCTCCAAAACTGATCATATCCTAGGACACAAAACAAACCTCCACAGAATCCAAGGAATTGAAATTTTACCTTGTATCTTCTCAGACCACAAGGCACTAAAGGTGGAACTCAACTCCAATAAAATTGTTCAACCCCACACAAAGGCATGGAAATTAAACAACCTTCTATTGAATTACAGGTGCAGGAAGAAATAAAAGAGAAAATCATTAACTTCCTTAAGCACAACAACAAGAAGACACAAGCTACCAAAACCTGTGGGATATTGCAAAAGCAGTTCTGAGAGGAAAATTCATTGCTTTAGATGCCTACATTTGAAAAACAGAAAGAGAGTGCATCAACAAACTCATGAGCCATCTTATGGAATTGGAAAAAGAAGAACAATCTAAGCCTAAACCAAGCAGAAGAAAAGAAATATCCAAAATTAAATCAGAGATCAATAAAATTGAAAACAAAAGAATCATTCAGAAAAGTAATGAGTTGGTTTATTGAAAAAATAAATTAAAAAGGGTGGCACCTGTGGCTCAAAGGAGTAGGGTGTTGGTCCCATAGAGTGGAGGTGATGGGTTCAAACCCAGCCCCAGCCAAAAACTCTAAATAAATAAATAAATAAGATAAACATTTTGCCAGAGTAACTAGAAATAGAAAAGTAAAGTCTCCAGTAACCTGAATAAGAAAAATCAAGGGAAAATAATGACTGATGCCACAGATATACAAGAGATTATCTCTGAATACTGCCAGAAACTCTATGCCCAGAAATTTGACAATGTGAAGGAAATGGGTCAATATTTGTAATCACACCCTCTCCCTAGACTTAACCAGGAAGAAATAGAGCTCCTGACCAGACCAATTTCAAGCACTGAGATCAAAGAAAATCTTCCAACAACAACAACAACAAAAACGCCCTGGTCAGGGTAGCTTCACACCAGAATTTTATCAAACCTTCAAAGAAGAGCTTATTCCTGTACTGCAGAAATTATTTCAAATAATGGAGGAGTAAAGAATCTCCCCCAACACATTTCCCCCAAGCAAATATCACCCTGATACCAAATCTCTCCCAAGCAAACATCACCCTGATACCAAAACTAAGAAAAGACACAACTAAAAAGAGGAATTTCAGACCCATTTCACTAATGAATATAGATGCAAAAATTCTCAACAAAATACTAGCCAATAGATTATAGCTTATCATCAAAAAAGTCATACATCATGATCAAGTAGGTTTCATCCCAGGTATGCAAGGCTGGTTTAACATATGCAAGTTCATAAACATTATTCACCGTATCAACAGAAGCAAAAACAAAGCCCAGATGATCCTCTCAATAGATGCGGAAAAAGCATTCGAAAATATCCAGCATCCTTTTCTAATTAGAACACTGAAGAGTTTAGGCATAGGTGGCACATTTCTTATGTCCAACCCACAGCTAATATTTTACTGAATGGAGTGAAACTGAAAGCTTTTCCACTTAGAACTGGAACCAGACAAGGTTCTGTCATCATTGCTATTCAACATAGTGCGGGAAGTTCTAACCAATACAATTAGGCAAGACAAAGAAATAAAGGGCATCCAAATGGGAGCAGAAGAGGTCAAACTCTTCCTCTTTGATAATGATATGATCTTGTACTTAGAGAACCCAAAAGATTCAACCAAAAGACTCCTGGAAGTCATCAAAAAATACAGTAATGTCTCAGGATATAAAATCAATGTCCACAAATCAGTTGCCTTTGTATATGCCAATAACAGCCAAGATCACAATATAACAAAGACATCTGTACCAGAAGGTTTATTGCAGCCCAATTCATAATTGCTAAGTCATGGAAGAAGCCCAAGTGCCCATCGACCCACGAATGGACTAGCAAAATGTGGTACATGTATACCATGGAATACTATGCAGCCTTAAAGAAAGATGAGACTTTACCTCTTTCATGTTTACATGGATGGAGCTGGAACATATTCTTCTTAGCAAAGTATCTCAG
>CAUYPK010155795.1:0-14189 GCA_963574355.1 Loris lydekkerianus
CGCCACAGGCACCGCCCAGACCACAACTATTATGCTTTGCTGGTAGGAATGCAAAAGGTTGCAAACACCAGGGATGCACTTTGGGTAGTTTGTTAAAAAAAAAAAAAAAAAAAAAAAAAAAAAAATCACACAATCCTGCAATGCAGCTCCTTAGTATGTACCCAAATGTCTTGAGAACTTACGTCCACACAAAAATCTGTACACATCTGTGTACAGACCTGGAAGCCAGCAAGGTGTTCTTCATTATGTAAATAGACAAATAAATGGTAGTACAACCAGAAAATAAAATATTATTTAGCAATAAAAAGAAATAAGCTATCAAGCCATAAAAAGATGCATAAAGAGTTCAAGACCAGCATGGACAACACAAGACCTCATCTCTACAAAAAAATTTTGTAATTATTCATGCACAGTGACATACACCTGCAGTCCTAGCTACTCAGGAGGCTGAGGCAGATAGATCACTTAAGCCTAAAAGTTTGAGGTTACAGTGAGTTATTACCACACCACTGCATTCCAACCTGGGTAAGAGAGCAAAATCCTGATTCTGAAAAAAAAAGGAAAAGAAATTTATTTTTTGGAAATATAGTCTCACTTTGTCACCCTCAGTATAGAGAGAGTGCCATGGCATCATAGCTCACAACCTCAATTTCTTGGGCTCCAGTGATCCCCTCGTCACAGCCTCCCCAGTAGCTGAGACTACAGGCACTCACCACAACACCTGGTTATTCTTAGAGACAGAGTCTGGCTCTGGCTAGTCTCTAACTCAAGTGCTGAGGCAACTACACACCTTGGCCTCCCACAGTGCTAGGATTACAGGTGTGAGCCACCACACCCAGCCTGAAAAATTTTAAATGCATACTAATAAATGAAAAATGTCAATCAAAAAGTCTACATGATTCCAACATACTAGTCTACAAAAAGTCTATATATATGATTCCAACTATGACATTCTGAAAAAGGCAAAACTAGGAATAAAGTAAAAAGATCAATGTTTCCCAGGGAGGTAAGAGGGGGAGAGGATGGGAAGAAAGGGGGATGGAGGCAGGGCAGAGGATTTTTAGGGCAGTGAAACAATTGAATACAATGGTGAATACATGTCATACATTTGTCCAAAATCACGGAACATACAAAAAACCAACAGTGAACCCTAATGAGTGATAATGATTGTTTGGTTTTTTTTAAGCATTTTATTTTTGTTTATTTATTTATTTTTAAGTTTTGTTGTTTTTTTTAATTTTTTTTGTTGTTGCAGTTTGGCTGGGGCTGGGTTTGAACTCACCACCCTTGGAATATGGGGCTGGCACCCTACTCACTGAGCCACAGGTACCACCGGATAATGATTGTTAACACAGGTTCATCAATGGTAAAAAACATACCTTTCTAGTTCAGGAGATTGATAGTGGGGGAGGCTATGTGAGTGTAGTGGCAGAGGATATATACTATAAGAACTCTCTGTACTTTCTGTTCAATTTTACGGTGGATCTATTTTTTTTTTCTTTGAGGCAGTCTCACTATGTTGCCCTCAGCAGAGTGCCATGGCGCCATAGCTCACAGCAAACTCAAAACTCGGGCTTTTTAGCGATTCTCTTGCCTCAGCCTCCCAAGTAGCTGGGACTACAGGCGTCCACCACAACACCCACCTACTTTTTTGTTGCAGTTGTCATTGTTGTGTAGCAGGCCCAGGCTGGGCTCGAACCCACCAGCCTTGGTGTATGTGACTGGCGCCCTACTCACTGAGATATGGGCACCAAGCCATAAAGTCTATTTTTTTTTTTTTTTCTTTTTGCACCTCTGGTATATGGCAGACGTCCTACTCCTTGACTCACAGGCACCGCCCTGAAGTGTGTGTGTGTGTGTGTGTGTATATATATATATTTTTTGTTTTATTTTATTTATTTTCTTTTTTTTGTAGAGACAGAGTCTCACTTTATCACCCTCAGTAGAGTGCCGTAGCATCACAGCTCACAGCAACCTCCAACTCCTGGGCTTAGGCAATTCTCTTACCTCAGCTCCCAAGTAGCTGGGACTACAGGAGCCCGCCACAACACCCAGCTATTTTTTTGTTACAGTTTGGCCAGGGCTGGGTTCGAACCTGCCACCCTTGGTATATGGAGCCAGTGCCCTACTGACTGAGCCACGGGCACCGCCCTAAAGTCTATTTTTTTTAAGTTAAGAAATGTGTTTAGGCTTGGGGCTTGTAGCTCAAGCAGCTAAGGCACCAGCCAAATACTTCAGAGCTGGTGGGTTCAAATCCAGCCTGGGCCTACCCAACAACAAGGACAACTACAACCAAAACATAGCCAGGCATTGTGGTGGGTGCCTGTAGTCGCAGCTACTTGTGAGGCTGAGGCAAGAGATCGCTTAAGCCCAGGAGTTTGAAGTTGCTGTGAGCTGTGATGCTACAGCACTCTACCCAGGGCAACAGCTTGAAGCTCTGTCTCCAAAAACAAAAAAAAAAAATTTAGCAATTAGTATGTAAGGAAGCATTCATTCAATACAGTCATTAGGATATACTCATGATAGCTAAGTATGATAGCTCATGTCTATAATCCTAGCACTTTGGGAGACCAAGCTGGGAGAATCACTGAAGCCCAGAAGTTCAAGACAAGCCTGGACATCACAGCAAGACCCCATCTCTAAAAAAAAAAAAAAAAAAAAAGTAAAAATAAGTGGGCAAGGTGGTCCGCACATGTAGCCCCAACTACTCCAGAGGCTGACGCAGGAGAATCACATGAGCCTCAGGCCATTGCACTGTAGCCTGGGTTACAAAGTGAGACCCTCACTTAAAGAAAAGAAATCTGAGTTAACATTTCGTACTAGGCATCCTGGTGAGGGGATACAAGCAAGTAGACAAAGTATGCCCCCCTCTCTCCAAAAAGCTTGAAATAATGAGACAGACCCAATATATTTACAAAAAGGTAAATAAAATGGAATTTAAATAGTTCAAGACAGCAGAAAGCACACTAGAAAAAGCAAGCTGCCAAATTACTAAAATGGATATTAATAGAACAATGAGTACTTAGCAGCTCGGTCATTTCCGGCTAAGGGGATCAGGAAATTAAGATGCGCTTTAGGTCTTGAAAAATAGGTGAGATTTGTCTAAATGACTAGAGGGAATTGGTACATTCTGAGGAAGAAAAAAACAACTGTAGATAGGAAAGAAAATTAAATGGACCAGTTTCACAGAACAAAATAGAGAGAAGACTAAAGATTGGTGGAGGCCAGATCATGAGGTCACTGAATGCCAAGCCAAGGAATCAGCTCAGAACCTAAGAAATCTTAACTCTTACTGACAGACAGCAAAATACTTGCTTGCCTACCCAGTGTAGGTTCTGATAGCTCTCAATCTAGTGAAAATGTATTTATAAACACTATACATCAGATACAGATATTTTGAAGACATATACTAGAAGACATAGTTAAAAATTCACTATTTCTGCCACCCAGTTGAACACGTGTGGTATGTATATGAGTATGTTTCCATTCTTCAATTTCCAATCCACACTACAGGCAACCCATAACCCTATAAACTGAACCCCATGTATCCATAAGGCATACTACTCTATCACCCAATAAAATTCAATACAGTTTACCTATTTCCTCAGACAATGGCGTCTTTCCTCTGGAATAGAACCGAAGATGGCTCAGTGCCCATGAATTGGAAAGAGGGATTACGTTAGGACTGGCACCTTCTCCCTACCCTATTTATAGGACTGTCACCCTCTATTAACCATTAAAAGCAAACCGATATAAAATGCAACATTCCCTCCCCCAATCTGAATAGATTACATACACAGACTCTATACCACCTCTGGTAATTATTATTAATAATAAACTTCAGCTCTCAAACATTATAGCATTTTGAAATGTATCCATTGTTACTTTCAATTTTGTTCTGTACTTTATTCTATTTGCCACAGACTCTTCTACATATTTTTATCCACATACTCTATCTTCCTGCATGGACACCTGCAGCTGCACCCCATCTCATACTTTTCTAATTTAACAAATGCCCAAACATACCCCAACTAAATTATCCCAAATCAGTGCTGTTTCATGAATCTACCTGTACATTCACAACAGGCACCTAAAATCCTCCTCTTTAATAATCTACCACTAAAGTGAATACTTTCTTCTCTTCCAGGTGCAAGTACAGAAATACATGTCCAATTTCTCCAACCATTTTAACACTGATACACATAATTGTTCTAAAACATGGCCCCAACATAAGTATCAACCCATGAAATTCCTTATATCCAAAACATTTGAATGTTTTTGCTAATGACTTCCTGTAGATATCCTAGTACCGATACTCTGATATTACTTATTTCAGAATAAGTTTCTGAAATAAATTTCAAGTTTCAATAAGTTTCAGAATAAATTTCAAGTTAAAAGCCATAAAAAGCATTAAGTACTGAAAATACAAACATACACTAAAAAGTACAGACATGTATGAAAATGGTAAAACCAAATTAAGAACACTGCTTATGAAGGAGAGAGCGTTGGAGAAATGCAATCTAAGAGAGTCACAAAGGAGGTTCAACTCCAATTGTAATGTTTTATTTCTTAAGCTGAGACAGGGTTGTTCACTGCAATTATTCTTTACACTTTTTCATATTTGAAATACTTTTAAATGGGTTTTAAAAAGAAAGATATCCAAGTACTGAGGAGCATCTTCCTTCCTCTTACACACAGTGACAAGCTATTACTTTCAAGCTGTAGTCACTGATGAATGATAGACATAGGCTGCCCCTCCCGTCTTTTACCTAAGCCAAGAAAAGAAAAAATTACAAACCTACCACCCAAAACTTCTCCCAGGTTTATATTCTATAACTAGACACAATCTAGTTCTTTCACAATTCTCACATAAACAATTAACATCTCTAATTTAATCTTTGTATCACCAAATTGCCATTTAGTCTTATGAATAACTTATTAACTCACACAGTAAACTTGTATTTGTCTATGTTAATGTTAAAATACAGGTGAAATAGACCGCATACTACTTCCACTTAGCTAAATGCAGACAATTGTATACATCATATCTCTGTGCATGAGTTTAAACTCATTCATAAACTTTTCAATTTTAACCTATAATACCCAAATAAAGTCACGCATAGTTTAACCAGAAATGAACTATCACCTCAGTCAAATGTAACTTTGCCAGGTCAGTTCCAAAACAGCAGTCCATCCCCTAAGCATCCACTTCACATTCTAAAAGTTCCATACCTGGACCAAAGTTTACACCACCCAGAAATGCTCCCTTCCCAGTGACACTCAGATGTACCACCCAAATCCAAATTTTCGGCTCGCTTTGGTAAAACAAACGAGGAGGGCCTGAAATTTTACCCAAATACAAACCCAAAGAAGTTTCTATTTCATATACTGCAGGTCCTGAATTTCTCATCACAGGGAGGTGTAAATTTGAAGCCCGGAGCGAGAGGACCAGATCTAATCTTCTTTGGCCTCCGCAGAGTCCTACAGTCGTCGACCGAACAGTTCAGGCAGCTGGCCCGCCTACTTCCCTCCCCACCCCCACTCCAGGCCCACCCCACCCCCACCCCGGGCGCGAAGCCCGCGGTTGATTCCCGCACCTGCGGGACCTACGAACAGCAGACCGGCTCCTTCTCTCCGAGGGAGGGCTTGAATGCCCGCTCGGACGCTTCCTGCCCCTTGCCTCCACTACTGGCCTCTCCCGCTGGGGTCCTCCCTTCAAGCCCTTCGCTCTTGGATCGAGCAGAGCGCAGCACAGACACCTCCAGGACCTACCGGGGGCCTCGCCTTCTCCACTGCCGATCTCCGAGGCCTCCTTACCTATTCCGGAGGTATAAGCCAAGACCGGACGCTCAAGGCCCGAAAGGCAACTCCCACCACTGCCTGACTCGCCGGTCTTTCCTTCCCAGCAGCAGCCACCGAAAAAGCCAAGTCCTACGGCCCTCCTCCATCAGTTTCCGGGCCTCCCTTCCCGGTCAGGCCCGAGCCCCCAGCCCTGCCCTCCCGCTACCCCGCTTCCCTTCCTCCGGAGCCCGAGCCCCGGGGCTGGGCAGCTTCCTGCCCCGGCATCCCGCCGGCCCGGCTCCTCCCGCGGGCGGCGCACTCACCGCTGAGCGCCGAGGCCTGTAGGGTGGCCCCCGAGGTGCCGTCGATGACTTTGATGGTCCCGCGGCTGGTGACGGCCAGGATGGCGTTGAGCGCCGGGTGGTAGGAGAGACTGTGCAGCCCGTCGGCGTCGCAGCGCATGCAGCCGTCCCGCAACACCAGCCACTCCGAGACCCCGGCTGCCCCCGCCCCCGCCGCGGAGGAGCAGCCCGGGCCCGAGGCCGCCGCAGCCGCAGCCGCCATCTTCCGGCCTGCGCTCAGCACAATCACACTGGGAAGCGGCTCAGTGACAGTCCCGGGAGGTGCAGCACCACCGCCAGTCACCATCCGGGGCCAGGGGGCAAGCAGAGCGCGTTAGCCGGAAGTGAAGTCAGGCGCCCGCACGCACGCGGCACGTCGGCCGCCCGGCCGGAGGGGCCGAACTCGGAGGCGGCCGCTGTGGAGAGGGAGAAGGACCGAAAGAGGCGGGACCCGGGGCGGGGGCGGGGGCGGGGACGGGGGGACATGCGCGGGAGGGCTCGCGCGTACCACGCGCCGCTGGGCGAGCCCGCTCGGCATTGGCAACGTCCCGGTTTCTTCCTGAGAGCCTCGGGGTGATGGCTGCTGAGTCCGCCCGGCTCCCGGCTCCCGGCTCCTCGCAGGAGGAGGAGGGCCTTGGTCTCTGCGTAGCTCCGCTCAGCTGGGGCTCCCGCGCGTGCGACCCGGCTGGTACACCCGGAGGCCCTTGGCAGAGGTTCCAGCTGTGCCTTGACCGTTCCCAGTGCAGCTGTTTGGCGGTGGCAAAAACAGACTTCTGGGTCCGGGCCCCGGCTCTGCTCTGAGAATAAGCAGCCTGAGAAGCCTTTAATTGGACTTCAGGGAGCCAAAAGACCCTCCCAAGCCCGTGCCTTTTACTATGCCTCCTGTCCCCAACCCCAAATCTTTTTGTTGAACAAGAGTACCAAATAAGAGGTGCTGGAGACATAATTAAACTTAGTTTCCCTATTCACATTGCAAACATCTTGGGTTAAGGTGAATCGTTGGCGGGGCAGGGGGGGGGCTTGTCTGTGTGAAAAGTCTTAAGTTACAATATTAATCATCTCCCTTTGGAAAATAACTTCTTCCATTTTTTTGTTTTGAAATCATTTTACGGATGGTTAAAAATACATGGTCTAACTCTCCAAAATCCATGATATGAGAAAAACGTTGGATAAACACAAATTGAAAGACATTTTATAAAATATCTGACCACTCCTCCTCAAGAGTACTACAGACAGATCCAACTTACCCTTCACCCAGTTTCCTCCAACATATACTACATAATTTTAGTACACTACCAAAGCAGAGATTTGACATTATTACAATATGTGTATAGTATTTTTTATCACATGTAGATTCATGCCCCATAATTAGGATGCGAAAGTGTATGTTCTGTGCTTTGGAATTACATTATCTAGACATAGTTTCCTTTTCCTTTAAACCTAATCACCAAAGAGCTGTTATGAGGATTAAGAATCATTTGTAAAATGTGTAGAAAAGCATCACACATATACTAGGTGCTCAGTAAAAATTATGAAAATTAAGTGCCTTCTCAGACTCTCTTCAGGGAATCTTCATGGATTACATCAACTATATCTTAAAATATTGCAATGAGGTCTTGCAATAAGGGAGAGAGATTAACCTTAACTCTGAATACAGCATAGGCAAGTGAGAATTTAGAGCCAAGGAGCAGTGTGCAGGGTCAGTGGATGGAAAATTACTAAGAGGGAACATACAGGATAAAAGGGATTCTGGCTTAGTCAACCTAACAGAATTCCTAACAGGATTCCAAGACAAGCCAGGATGGTGAGAGGTCACCTGAGTGTTAGTAGAGGAAGAGGAACCTGATCCAATAGGAAGGGTGATCAGATATCAAGGATAGGGGTTCTTTGCTAGAACTGGACTTAACAAGGAAGTACACAGGCCTCGCAGGAGATTCAGAAGCCTAACTAAAATTGGCCAAGCAAAGAATCATCTGCCCACTGACCTTTGGCTCTTACCATTCAGGTTATAGTTCTATTCCTTTTCTCTGGTCACACCTTTTTAAGTAGCCCCCTCCTCCTAGTCACCATATCAAATTCTCCTATTTACTTTCTTTTTTTTTTTTTTGAGACAGTCTTATTATGTTGCCCTTGGTAGAGTGCTGTGGCATCACAGCTCACAGCAACCTCAAACTCTTGAACTTAAGTGATTCTCTTTCCTCATCCTTCCAAGTAGCTTGGACCATAGGTGCCCACCACAATGCCAGGCTATTTTTTTGTTGCAGTTGTCATTGTTTAGCAGTCTGGGGCTTTGTTTGAACCCACCTGCCTCCGTGTATGTGGCTGGTGCCCTAACCACTGAGCTAGGGGCACCAAGCTTCTTTCTTTTTTCTTTTTGTAGAAATAGAGTCTCACTTTATCACCCTCAGTAGAGTGCCGTGGCATCACACAGCTTACAGCAACTTCCAACTCCTGGGCTTAGGCAATTCTCTTGCCTCAGCCTCTTGAGTAGCTGGGACTACAGGTGCCCACCACAAGGCCCGGCTATTTTTTTGTTGTCGTTTGGCCAGGGCCAGGTTTGAACCTGCCACCCTCAGTATATGGGGCCAGCACCATACTCACTGAGCCACAGTCGCCGCCCTGCCTCTTCTTTCTTTTGAACAAAAGAGTCCATTTTCTTGTTGAGATCATCAAGGACCAGCTGAGTCATCTTTTGGGACTTGGTAGTAGAGAATTATATCCTGGATGGCATGAGCCATCAGGTTTTTAATGAGGGGAGTTTAACAAAGATTACTAGTTAGAACAAACTAGAAACTAAGATCCTGGGTCTAGAGCAGTGGTTCTCAACCTTCCTAATGCCGTGACCCTTTAATGAAGGGCAAAAAAATGAAGTAGCAAAAAAAATAATTTTATGGTGGGGGGTCACCACAACATGAGGAACTGTATTAAAGGGTCACAGCATTAGGAAGGCTGAGAACCACTGGTCTACAGGGTAGCTAATCAAGACTTCTAGATGCTGACCCTGAGCATCTTCAGTTGGAGTGAGGACAGGCAATGGCAATCTGATTTTCCTGGTTTGCAGCTTGGATATCATAAAGGTCTCATGTAAAGTCTTATGGTGGTTTCTCCGAAGTTAACAGCCCAGCTTCAGCTTGCAGGGCTTCAGGAGAGCAGTGATTCCAAGCCATAAGGATGGGAGAAATTCAGAAATATTAATTTGGAGAATCATAACCAGATGTTGGAGGAAACTAGAATAATTCATGATTCAGTCCAGATTACAAGTAGATAATAAAACCTGAAAGAAAACAAACAGGACTAGGCTGGGCACCATGGCTCACATTTGTAATCCTAGTACTCTGAGAGGCCGTGGCTGGTAGATAGCCTGAGCTCAGGAATTCAACACCAGCCTGAGCAGGAGTGAGACCCCATCTCTACTAAAAACAGAAAAATAAGCCAGGCATTGTGGCAGGTTCCTGTAATTCCAGCTACTTGGGAGGCTGAGGCAAGAGAATCACTGCTTGAGCCCTGTAGGTTGTTAAGAGCCACGACACCACAGCACTCTACCCAGGGCGACAGAGTGAGACTCTGTCTCAGAAAAAAAAAACTGAGGTCTCACTAAACGTGGCTTTTTTTTTTTTTTTTTTTTTTGAGGCAGAGTCTCACTATGTCACCACCCTAGTGGAGTTCTGTGGCGTTACAGCTCACAGCAATCTCAAACTTCTGGACTTACACAATTCTCTTGCCTCAGCCTCCCAAGTAGCTGGGATTACAGGCGCCCACCACAATGCCCAGCTATTTTTTGTTGCAGTTGTCATTGTTGTCTAGCTGACCCAGACTGGGTTCGAACCACCCAGCCTCCGTGTATGTGGCTGGGGCCATAACCTCTGTGCTACAGGTGCCTGCCGCGCTGGCCTTTCTTATGTACATAAGTGCAGCAAGAACCATACAGGGCTTTTTGTTTTTTTTTGAGACAGAGTCTCAAGCTGTCGCCCTGGGTAGACTGCCATGGCATCACAGCTCACAGCAATCTCCAACTCTTGAGCTTAAGCAATTCTTTTGCCTCAGCCTCCCAAGTAGCTGGAACACCAGGCACCCAACACAATGCCCGGCTATTTTTTGGTTGTAGTTGTCACTGTTGTTTGGCAGGCCTAGGCTGAATTCCAACCCGCCAGCTCCAGTGTATGTGGCTGGCGCCCTAGCCACTGAGCTACAGGTGCCAAGGCCATATAGGTTCTTTTTAAATATAATTTGCTTAAGCTTTTAATAAGAAATATCAGATTAAATTTATAAAAGACTCTCAAAGCTAGGAAGTCAAACCAAGGACTTGTCATCAGGCTGCATCTGAAACTTATAGATTTGGATAAATTCCTCTCTTCTTGAGGTTCCCAAAGTACCCTGAGGTTCCTGGGCCTACAAGGAGTGACATTTGTTACTCATGTGTTAGGCTGGGAATGCTCAAGCCAGTTTTTCCAAAGATGACTTTACTCGCTCAATAAAGTCAACTAAGGTTCCTTAAAACCATCTGGTCATATCTGACATTATAGTCAAAGCTTTGGTAATATAACCAGTACTTCCAATTCTCTTTTCATAAGAAAAAAATTATTGAACTAATACAAATAACTATATTGCCATAAAGAATACTCACAAATGATTTCAGAATTCTGGAGGGATTAAGTAGGGAAAATAAGTGAATGTTTTTCATTTTTATTCCTTAAAGTAAACCTTACTGAATTGCAGTAAGCTCTAGTTAGCTTATAACAAAAACGTTTACTTAAATCTGGAAAAGAAAACATTTAAAGAACCAGCAATGTTTCAAATTTTTAAAAAATCATTAAAAATTATCTTCAGCAGGGTGCAGTGGCTCACACCTGTAATCCTAGTACTCTGGGAGCCTGAGGCAAGTGGATTTCTTGAGCTCAGGAGTTCAAGACTGCCCTGAGCAAGAGCAAGACCCCTCTCTCTAAAAATAGCTGGGCATTATGGCAGGTGCTTGTAGTCCCAGCTACTCTGGAGGCTGAGGCAAGAGAATCAATCACTTCAGCTCAAGAGTTTGAGGTTGCTGTGAACTATGACACCTCAACACTCTACCTAGGATGATAGTTAATTTTATTCTATTTGATTGATCTTGGTTAGCAGTTTTATGAACCCATAAGTTTTATTGCAGTTTCACCAGTGATCTGGAAATTCTTTTTTTTTTTGTACAGTCTCACTTCATTGCCCTCGGGAGAGTGCCGGGGCGTCTCAGCCCACAGCAAGCTCCAACTACAGGGCCCAGGCAATTCTCTCGTCCCAGCCTCCCAAGTAGCTGGGACAACAGGCACCCGCCACAATGCCCGGCTGTCTTGCCACTGCGGTTTGGCTGGGGCAGGTTTGAACCCGCCACCCTTGGTATATGGGGCTGGCGCCCTACCCACTGAACGCCAGGTGCCGCCTGGAAATTCTTACAGAACCCAATGGTATGTTTTTGTTTTGCTTGGGTTTTGTTTTTTTGTTTGTTTTTGAAACAGTCTCAAGCTGTCACTCTGGGTAGAGTGCCATGGCGTCATACCTCACAGCAATCTCCAACGCTGGCTCAAGCAATCCTCTTGCCTCAGTTTTTTCCATTTTTAGGAGAGACAGGGTCTCACTTTTGCTCAGGCTGGTCTCAAACTCATAAGCTCAAGCAATCTACCCACCTCAGCCTCCCAGAGTGCTAGAATTACAGGCTTGAGCTACTGCGCCCGGCCTAAGGTTTTTTTAATTTTTAATTAAAATCATAACTATACATTTATGGGGTACAATGTGATGATTTGATATACAATGTGGAATGCTTAAATCAAACTGATTAACAGAACCATCAACGGCCAGGCATGGTGACTCACACCTGTGATCCTAACACTGTGGGAGGCCGAGGTGGGTGGATTACCTGAGCTCATGGGTTTGAGACCAGCCTGAGCAAGAGCCAGACCCTGTCTCTAAAAAATAGCCAGGTGTTATTGATACCAGAATTTTGCTCTTCAGTAGGTCCTTGGTCTTGGATATTCCAGGAATGAACCCACAGACCACAGATCAGCGGCAAGACAGGATTTTTATTAGAAGTTAGAAAGGAATACAGCAGAAATAAAAGGCACCAGAGCTTCTGGTAGGGGAGAAGAAATAACAAACTGGGGAGTCTCTATGTAGGTTTATCTAGGGGTATTAGGTCTTTAAATTACATTTGGCTAGGACTTGGCAAATAGAAACATGTCAATGAGTGTTATTGACAAAGGAATGAACGCAATCCCTGCAGCTCAGGGAAAAAGGTCAGGGTGTTCTCTTCATGAACTCACCCAAGCCTAGGAAAATGGGGGTCCCTTGTCCAGCTTTGAATGGGGGGGACCCCGGTATCATTATGACGGGCACCTGTAGTCCCAGCTACTTGAGAGGCTGAGGCAAGATAACTGCTTGAGTTCAAGAGTTGGAAATTGATGTGAGCTATGACACCAGGGCACTCTACCAACGATGACAGAGTGAGACTCTGTCTCTGGGTGGGGGGAGTTCAAGTGACTAAGGGGCTAGAATAGGAAACTCTTTCCAGAGTTTGGCAGCAGTGCTCAAAGTTGGCAGAGCATATAGTCTTCCAGAGTTAACAAAAGGTGTGTCCTGTGACAGAGAAGTTCTGAGAGAAGCAGGATCCAATAGAAAGCAGAGAGAATAGAGATACTCACAGGGAGCCAGGAAGAAGAGACTTCCAGCCCAGGGAGTCAGAGAATAATCCCCCTTCAGAATAAGGAATTAGGTCTTCCAGCCCAGCAGTTACCTTTCAAAAGAAACCTGGAACCGCTCCAGAACTCATGTCTTCCTTAAGAGTCAAAATCTTTGGGTAGTGCCTGTGGCTCAGGAGTAGGGCACTGGCCCATATGCCAGAGGTGGTAGATTCAAACACAGCCCTGGCCAAAGACTGAAAAAAAAAAAAAAAAAGTCGAAATATTTTCTTACCAGCTGCAATAGACATTTGTCTGGAGCAATGGTTGAGGAGTCTGATTCACTAAGAAGCAATGAGCAGGCCAGTGGTTGGAAAATACTAAGAGGAAAGGTCAGAGTTAAGCGACGCTTTGGCTAAACCAACCTAATAACATTCTTGCTGAAGACGGGCCAGAGTGATAAGACAACACCTGGGGGATGGTGAGCATTGAGGAACCTGATCAGATATCAAGGAAGAGAAGTTCTTGTTAAACTTACTTAGCAGAGGTTTTTTGCTACCACTGCATTTTATAAGGAAGGGCTCAGGTAGATCTAGTAGAAGGCTGACCAAAGCTTGGCCAAGCAAAGAATCTTTGCCATGGTAAAGTCCGAATGAATATCTGATTTTGAGTCTCTGTCACGTCATTGATCACCTCCATCTACGAACCTAGGCAAGTCACTTACACATTCTGAGAATGGTTCACACAAGTTTCAAATGGAGATGTTAAGATCTTTCTCTCTCTCTCTTTCTCTCTCTCTCTTTTTTCTTTTTAAGAGACAGATCTCACTTGATCACCCTTGGTAGAGGGCTATGGCATCACAGCTCACAGCAACTTCCAACTCCTGGGCTTAGGTGATTCTCTTGCCTCAGCCTCCCAAGTAGCTGGGACTACAGGCGCCTGCCACAACGCCTGGCCATTTTTTTGTTGCAGTTTGGCCAGGGCTGGGTTTGAACCCACCACCCTTGGTATATGGGGCCGGTGCCCTCCTCACTGAGCCACAGGCGCCACCCAGAGATGGTAAGATCTCTTACCCCAGTTACTTAGGTTTGTCATATAAGTACTTGGGAAAGCACTTGTAATCTATAAAAACTGAAATGCATAGAGCTTAAATGGCATGCCCATGGCCTCACAGCTTGTGGGATAAGAGGTAGCAGTAACCTAGATTTTAGCTCAGGCAAGTATGACTCCAGAACTGATACCCCTAATTTAACTTGCCTGTTCAAAACTTTAGTGCCTTGAGGTAAAGACTACAAATAATCAAATCTAGGTGTTCGCAGCCGCCGCCGCGCCGCCGTCGCTGTCTAACGCCAGCGCCGCCTCTAGCTCGCCGAGCTCCAGCCGAAGGAGAAGGGGGGTAAGTAAGGAGGTCTTTATACCATGGCTC
>CAUYPK010155797.1:0-20979 GCA_963574355.1 Loris lydekkerianus
TTCTTACAGAACTGTGCTTGGGGAAACTCCATTTGTTGAGTGCCACTAAAGGCATATTTTGCTAAACTGCTGCTCCAGGTATTTTTGTTTGGAAAATCTATCACAGTAGGGCACAGCTGTTTATTGGATGAGCAGAAAAGAAAGATATGCTTGTGGCAACCAGAAAGTTTTAAGGTCTTTCAAGTTGTATAAAATGGACCTGCAGAAACATTATGTGTTCTCAGGATGCAAAGTTGGAGCTGAAATGTGATATCAAACCAGTTGCAAAAAGTGTACAGCAGCCATTTCTTGAGGTCAAACCTGGTACCCAGATATGCAACACAGCTTCAGGACACATAGCTGTTGGCCTTGTCCCATACCGTCGCATAATCTGATCATGTGTGAATTTCACAAAAGATTCATATTGTTCTGCTAGTTTGGTGTTAAGGACCTGTTCATACTCCTCCCGGATCTTGTCCTCATAGTCCTTAAGGAGACGCTCACAGATTATTCCAACTTGTCTGAGGGTGAAGGTGGGCTGGTCCTTCTTTATCCAGGAGGGACCTGGAGAACTAGGTGCTGTGAGTGCTGAGGAGTGAAGTTGACTTTCCGAAGCACAGACTTCACTCTGATTAAGAACAATTTCTAAATGTCTTCACCTCTGGTAACGACTATATTCTTGTTTTATGTTCTGAAACATTTGCTCCAGAGTTGGAAGGCGTTGCTCGCTGCCGGGCGCGGCGGGCTGCTGCAGAATCGGCTGCGGGCTCTATGTCTGAAGCGGCGACGGTGGCGGCTTGGCTCCCCGGGGCCTAAGGTCCGGAGTGGGGCCGGGGAGAGTGGCACAGCGCCGCCTCTTCGGGGAACTGGGGCTCAGCAGAGCCGCCTCGAACTCCATGGGCCGCTTCAGCGTCGCCCCGCACGCCGTGCGGCTGAGGGGCCAGAGACCGAGAGTGGACGCTGCGGCAACTGCGACCCAAGGTCCGGCTCCTCAGCGGGGCTTGCAAGCCAAGCCGGAACTTGCAGTTTTTACCTTTGTTAGCAACTGGGTGAAAATTATATCCACAACACAGCCAAACACCAATTGCAATTGTATATTTAAAAAGTCATCAGCTTTCACTTAATATTGGACAGTCCATCAGAGGACTGGTAATCATTTCTTATTACTTAGAAGAAGCTTTAAATAAATAGGAAGGTTATCTGTCAAGTGTAGAACATAGATGTTTTGGCACAATAAACAAGTAAATGAGGTGAAAGCTATGTTGATTGGTTTGATCTAACCACATCAGATTGTATAAAAAAAATCAGCACATTGTATCCCACATATGCATGAATGTATTCATGATCTATGTGTATTTGACTTAATTAAAAAAAAGAAAAAAATAAATAGGAAGATTGATCTTTTTCTTTCTTTTTATTTATTTATTTATTTATTTATTTATTTATTTTGTTGTTGTTGCAGTTTGGCTGGGGCTGGGTTTGAACCCGCCACTCTTGGTATATGGGGCTGGCGCCCTACCCACTGAACCACAGGCACTGCCCTATCTTTTTTTTTTATTATTAATAAAAAGTAAATAAGAATTACGTGAGAGAAAGCTGTACTATTCAAATACAGAATTTAACTATGTGGGGGGTGAGGGAAGTGGAGAGTTGATTTTTTTCCTCAAAGGTTAAAAAAAAAAAAGAGGAATGGAATTTCTTTGAAATCTACAACACATAATTTACTGCATGAAAATCCAGTTCTTAGAGCCAGAACAGCACCATTAGGGCATCTGTTTCAATTATAAACCAGTTTTTGTTTAGCTGTGAGCATTCAGGAAGTTATTAAAATTGTACAGAACCATTGAATGTTGGAGCTAGAAGGAAACTTGGTGCTCATGTTGTCCACTTTTTTCAATTTATACATGAGATCACTGCCACCAGGTTGTGTCAAGTGGCTTGCCCAATGTTTCACAATAGGTTAAGTGGCCAAGTTAGAATTCATAATCAGGTTTCTTGGCTCATCGACTCTGACAGACACAGTTTGTTGCCTATCCAATTGCCCACTCAAGTGCCCTTCCTTATCCCCTACTTTCTTGCTAATAAAACCCTGATTTGTTCAAGAACAGGCAGAGATTCTGTGACTTAGAGAATAAAGGCACCTCCCCCCCATAAAGCATTATTGGATTAAGTGGTCTTCTCGTGTCCTTTGGCCAGTATTGGCCTACCATGGGCCTGTGATTTATTCTGGCCAATGAGATCTAAAGGACAGTCTTCTCTCTTCCCTCCCCCAAAAGACAGAACCTCAAAAGGGAAAACTAATTGCCCCTTCAACTTTGTTTCTCCCTTGAACTCAGATGTGACACCTAGAGATGCTTTGGTTATTTTGCAACCATAAGAGAAGTCAATAGAAGAAGTATGGCAGAAATAGGAAAAGGGCCCCAGGTTTGTGAAACAATAGTGGTCACCCGCTATCAGACTTCCTGCAAAGCAAGGAAAAATAACTCCCTACTTCTTTAAGCCACTGTTGTCAGATTTTCTGTCACTTGCAGCAGGACACATTCTTAACTTGTACTATATCCCAGAGACTTCCAGACTGTAATCTTTTTATTTATTTATTATTATTATTTTTTTAGAGGTAGAGTCTCACTTTGTCGCCTTTGGTAGAATGCCATGGGGTCACAGCAACTCACAACAACCTCCAGCTTTTGGGCTTAGGTGATCCTCTTGCCTCAGCCTTCCAAGTAGCTGGGACCACAGGCACCCTCCACCACGCCTGGCTATTTTTTGTTATTGCAGTTTGGCCAGGGCTGGGTTTGAACCCACCACCGTCAGTATATAGGGTCCGCGCCCTACTCACTGAGCTATAGGTGGCGCCCAGACTATAATCTTAGGAGCTATGCAAGATGTGTTGTTGTCTCTTAAGGGTCAAGGAAGGTGAGAGATGAAGAGAGAGAGAGAGGAGAATCTGTAATCACAGGTCCCTATCCCCAACATGAAGCTGAGCAGCCCTTTTCCCTCTGAATCATATACTGAACTTCCATAAAAGCTTTCATGGAAACAACAGATTCATGGTCTAGAATCATTTTGAGACGCGTTACCACATGCCATGCAGGCCTATGCTTTCAAGAAATGATACAACAAATAAAATACCCCAGGGGAGCTCCATAGGCAGATTAGTGCCCTGGGGATGCCTTTTGTAAAGAGATGAAACATCCCTCTTTCATATAGAAATATGGATTTCACACATAGGTTCACTTCGAATGGGGCGAACTTATCATCTCTCTCTCTGGGGACCTTGAAATTGGCCTCTGGAACTACACTGATCTTCTCACCCCTTTCATTTTTATCTACCGGTTTTTCCTCTGATACTGTCAAGCAGATAAAATGATAAACATCACCAGCCATGCTCAGTATCAACTCCTCTTTAGGGACTGGAGAGTGAAGAATCGACATTACTCTGCCACCATGGGGAATGAGTATTTTGTTCACTGGAGAGCTGGGGAGAGAGATAAGGATGTGGCCTTTGCTAGGCTTGTTTGTTTATAAACCATGAAATTCTGATCTTTACAAACCTTTTCCTAATCAGCGATTGTTAATGTAAACACTTCCAGAATGGTCATATGAGTCTAGAGGAGAAAAAGAGAGTCATATAATAAGAATTTGGTTATTTTCCCAACTCAGGTAGGACCTACATGGGGAGAATATCTCTAGCAGCTGCAAGTCCAGTGGGGAATTCATGGGAAGGAAGAAATAGAAACAAGCTATATTGTATCTGTTTATGTTGTGTAGATCCCCTCTTGGATTAAAGCCTGTACCCTTGGCTTAGTTAATTGGGAAGTTCAAGTGTGTGTGCATGCATATCAGATATCTCTTATGACTACCTCACATCCTCTCAGCCCACCTTTTATCCCATCTGTTGCTATGGTGACCAGCTTCATGCACATGTAACTTGATAGCACCTCAATTCATCTCATGGTGTAGCTGGCTCGCTCACCTAGGATCTTTCTGATGCTACAAAGTGGGATATCATCAAGACTCATGCATGGTTAGAGCTGAAAGGAGTGTCTCATGGAGTGGCCCCTGACAAGTGAGTGAGAGGAGTTGGTGAGTTTATCTTTAGATCCTTCAAAAGACAATTCAGAGGTACAATCACACAGCTCCTCAGAAGCTTTCAGCAAGACTAAGCCTCAGTAACCCACAGCATTGACCAACCACAACATGCCCTCAGAGCAGCTCTCCCTCTTTCCCTGTTTCACTCTTTCCAGCTCCTCACTTCTGTTCTCTGGGATCACTTCCCAAAAAAGACCACTTACTTCCAAGTACTTGTCCCAGGACCTTCTCTTTCTGGGTAGGGGAGCCCATCCAACCAATTTACAACCTATATGGAATGTTTCAACCTCTGTAACTCTAAGAAATGCTAGGCCTGGGGAGGGCAGAGCTTCCTAGCATTAATATCATCTGAGCTGTCATCAGAAAGGCACATCTTTCTGCCAGGTGGCCTTTGTGGTTATGCCAAGACATAGCCACAAATTATTTGACATCTTCTCATATGCAGGATTCCTTCCTCTTGAATCTGGACAGATTCATACCATGCTCTTTGTTAATAGAACATGGCAGAAGTAACACAATGTGTCTTCAAAGCTGAGTCATACAAGACCGCGCAGCATATACCTTGTTTGCTGGATTACTCACTCCTGGGCTTTGAGCTGCTACATAAATCTGACTAACTTGAAGCCAAAATGCTGGAGAGGCCATGTGCAGGTCCCTAGTTCCCAGTCCTCAGCTAAGCCCCGCCTTCTAGCCGTTTGATCAAGGTGCTAGACATGTGGTATGAATGTTTGTTCCCCTCTCCCCCACCGCCAATTGATACAGAAAAACCTAATCTTTGATGTGATAGTATTAGAATAGATGGTGGGAATTTTGAGGGGGTGATTAAGTCATAAGGGATCTGCCCTCATAAATGGTATTAGTGACCTTATGAAATAGACCCCAGATAATTATCTAGTCCCTTTTACCATATGAGGATACACAGAGCAGGTGCTATCTGTGAACCAGACAGTGAGCCTTCACCAGATATCAAATCTGCCAACATCTTCATCTTGGACTTCCCAGACTCCAGAACTATGGGCAACAAATTTCTGTTGCTTATAAGCCATCCAGTTAATGGTATTTTGTTATAGCAGTCTAAGATAATATGTGAGTGAAGCTATCTCAGACCTCCCTGACCTGTCAATCTATCAGCTGAATACTAGCAAGTGACCTCTATTGACATTACATACATCAGAAGACTCATGAAGCCAAGCTGTACCCAAATTCCATACCCACAAAAATCATGAAATATAGTAACTTGTTTATTGTTTTAAGCCACTAAGTTTGGGAATCGTTTTTTCAGCAGCAATAGATAACTAAAACTCCTGGAGATGCAACTCAAGACTACTTAAGAGGTAGCACTACTCCTTGAGATTAAGGAAGAGATCACGTCCCCTTGGGAAAGACTTTTCAAAGGTTCAAGGCTACCTCAACCTTAACTTGATATTGTCTCCTAGGTATACTCTTCTATATTCTATGTCTCTTGTTCTAAGTGATTAAACTTTGTTACCCCCAAACCTAAACCTGTTGCCTCATTCCTCATTTAAATAAAACTCCAAGCATTGGACCCTGACATCAAAGTGGCATCTCTGTGTCTGTCTTATCTCTCTTAAAAGTTTGTACCTACCAAAAAAGGTTTGAGAGTATATGTTGGGGGAAGAAAAAAGCATGATGCCATCACATGGATAATGTTTAATGCATTATAATCTCAGGATGTATGCAAGGGGAGGAAAAAAAGAGTTGTTCAAAGGCCGTCACAAGATAAAAATGCAATAATTGGGAACTAGGAGGGATTCTAAAACATAAAACGTTTGTTACTGCTTTTTATGCTTCTGTTTGTCACATTTAATAATAGGAATACTTCACTTCTGTATGATGCCTTACAGTTTAAAGAGCGCTTTTATATATATTAGCTCATATTCTACAAACCTTCCATGTGTGATCTCACCCACACCCATGACTTCAAGACTTTCACCTCCATGGAGAGAATTACCAAATTGCCCAACCAATCTCTCCTGTTCTCTCTCTCCTTTGACTTACACTTCTAACTGCCTCCTAGACCTTTCCACATAAATATTCTGATACCTCAAATTTATAACTTCATTACCCAATTCATTTGGTCCACAACCCTTAACACACACACATACTCCATCTCTTCCACCTTTGTTCCAAATAGATAATGGCATTAGTGTCCTCCCAGACTGGAAATCCTGATACCATCTGCTCAGTCTTCTCTTTCCCCCCGAAGCCAAATAGTAGTCAGGTCCTGTGAGCTCTATTTCCATAATATCACTCATATTTGTACTCTCCTGTCTATTTCCCCAGTTACCACTGCCAGTTCTGAATCTGCTCATTTAGATTAGGGTCAACAAATTATAGCCCTTAAGCCAAATCTACCCCTCCCTCTATGTTTGTAAATAAAGTTTTATTGAAACATGGTTGTGCTTACTTATTTACATAGGTCTCTCTCTGCAACAGAGACCATACAGTCGGCAAAACATCAAATCTGGTTCTTTCTAGAAAAAGTTTGCCAAGCTCTTGTGTAGATAGGCTGAATAAATCTGCAAGAGAAGAGATACTCTTCAACTTTTACCTGCTCGGAGATTTTTTTTTTTTTTTTTTTTTTGGAATATAAATTTATTTTTCATAATTTTGAAAGTGACAGTATAAACATTGAGGCACATAAATTAAAAAGCCACGTTTGCCACCAAGGAGAAGATGCCAACAATTCTGCTTTCACAGTGCCCCCATGTAGATGTAGTCAGAGTTTATAGTGTTGACTTATCACAGTTTTTGTTATTTTAAACTGACTTTCTATAAATGAGCTTCATCCCCAGGGGCCTTGCTAACTAAGCATATACCTGTCATTGTGCACTGTGTGTCATAGATTACTCCAGACTAAGCCAAGGCAACTGGCTGGGTGTCTATGCACAGACTTGGAGGAACTCAACACCCTGTGTTATACCCTGTGGTTTCCTTGTTGCTATTAGGCTTTGATCATTTATTTTGTATTCTTTGACATTCTGAAGATTTTTAGGACATAGTCCTATCTTGATTAAATTTATTCGGGGAATAAACAGAAATAACCACTTTTACTTCTACCCTTCCTTGCTTCAAAAGGCAACATTGATAATTTCTATATGATTCCAATATAATTAGTTAAAAATGAAATTATTTCTGTTTGATTTCTATTGCTGTATGAATTACCACAGACTTGGTGGCTTAAAATAGCACACATTACTTCATAGTTCTGTAGGTTAGAGTCTGGACACAGAGTATCTGGATTCTCTGCTCAGCATCTCACCCAGCTGACATCCAGGTGTCAGCCAGGGCCAGGGTTCTTATCTAGGGTTTGAAGTCCTCTTCCAAGTTCGCTAATAGTTGGCAGAATTTAGTTCTTTGTGACTGTCAGACTGTGGTCCCTATTTTCGTGTTGTTGATTGGGGGCTGCTCTCAGCCTCTGGAAGCTTCTTCCCAAAGGTAATTTACATAGGTGTTTGCTTTCCTCTGGGCCAGCCAGAATGTCCTCTGAGATTCTCTTCCGTGGCCAGTGGGAGAAAGCTTTCTGCTTCTCCAGGGCTCAGGTATTAGGTCAAGCCCATCCAGATAATCTCATAATCAATTGATCTAGGACCTTAATGGTATTGGCAAAGTCCTTTCTCAGAATCACCCAGATTAACATTTAAAAGAATAATCGGAAGGAAGCCTGTGTACACCAGGGGGGCAGGAATCTTAGAACTCTGCCTACTGTAATTTCTTTCTTAGTAATGCCAAACAGCTAAAATTTAACTTACTATTCAATGACCTTATGCTTTAGAAAGTTTATTCATTCTGACAGAGACTTGGAGGGAGTCAAATTATAAGGAAGCTTTGGAAGTTTTCAAAATTCTTTCCAAGTCTCCCTTTTAAATGAAGGCTAAGTTGAGAGGTGCTTTCTGTTTACATTTTTGTTTGGTCTCACAGTCACCAGATGTTCATGGACACTAACTTTTCAAACATCTCTTTATGAGAAACACTTGCTACAAACCCCAAAAGGCACAAATACATTTAGACTTATTACAGGAAAAAGATCTGTCAATATTTTCCATGTTATTTGATTTCATCTTCAGGTCTCATTTTTTTTTTTTTTTTTTTTTCTAATTGGGGAGTGTCTAACGGAATGGAGAAATGGAAAGTAGAAAGTGTCTGGAAAATTAATATAAATTTCTCGGCTCTCAATGTTTAATAATTCCTTAGCCAAGAAACATATTTTTTTTTTAATTTCACCAATTTCTTTTTCTATAGTTCTCTTTATTATTGGCTAAAGATACCAAAAGGCTTTTCTTATTTTTTAATTTTGGTGTGAAATATTTAAGCCTTCCATGTCTTTCCCCTTGTTTTCTCTCTTATAAGGAATTTTATTGTGGAAATTATCACATAATTGCCTAAAACATGTTTTTCCAATTTGACTTACACTTGCAGACTCCAGTGTTTTCTCACTATTTCTATCATATTACTTAGTCACAAACATAAACTAAAAATAAACTCCTTATGCTTATCACTCTTATGCAACTATAAAACCAATTAATAAATTAAATGCAAACAAAATTACCATAAATTCAAATTATCAGCATTGACTTAATATGATGAATTATGTTGCTTTGCTAAAACTAAATCACCCTTTTGAGTCTAATAGTAGAAAGGTGTAGCCTTAGCTGCAATTCTATTAATATATTTAATCTGTTTCTGTATTTTGATTTCTATACAGAGAAAGTCTGCTTACATAAGAATATATTTGTGAGGGGGGTGTGTGGTGGCTCACACCTGTAATCCTAGCACTCTGGGAGGCCCAGGTGGGTGGATTGCCTGAGCTCACAGGTTCCAGACCAACCTGAGCCAGAGTGAGACCTCATCTCTAAAAATAGCCAGGCATTGTGGTGGGTGCCTGTAGGCCCAGCTACTTGGGACACTGAGGAAAGAGAATTGCTTCAGCCCAAAGAGTTTGAGGTTGCTGTGAGCTATGATGCCACAGCACTCTACTGAGGGCAACAAAGTGAGACTGTGTCTCAAAGAAAAAAAAGAATATATTTATGCAAAGTAATATGATAGAAATACATATTTTACACAAATAAAAAAGAATGTATTCATGCAAAAATAATTAATCACTTCATGGCTTTGCTTGCTAGTTCAAGATAATCAGACCATACATGTAAATAAACCTCTTCCAGTGAGCAATCTTCAAATACTAGTTTTATTATAATTGGGCACAATGACACCAACATCAACCCATGCCCCAAATACAAGTAGAAGAAATAGCAAATGCACAGGTCCAAAGATGGAAACCTGCTTAGAGAGGCAGCTCAAGAGACAGCAAGAAGGCTATTACAGGGATCATCTCAGCATTCCAGAGCAGCTTATTGGATCAGTTGGTGCCTCTGTGGCAACTGCAACCAGTTCAGCTTCTTCTGGCCAATGCTACTTCTATCTCCCTTCCTCCAAGATGGTCCCACGAGCATTCCTCCACAAATCTCCTGAATGCAAATCTCAGAGCCTGTTTCCCAGAGATCCTAACCTCAGACACCAGAGTTAGGGTTTTACCAAGTCATTATGATGGAGGAAAAAAGTAGTAAGGGAGTTGAAGGCTTAAGTAAAGGGAAGACTGTAACCATATGCCAAGGATTCTAAGTTTATGAGGATATATTAGGAGGTGAAAAGAAAGTAAGGTCATTGCATTGGAGGTGTCCTGGTGGGGTTAAAGAGTTGTTGGAGTGGGTGTACTTGAAGAAGCTAAAAACATACATGGTAGTAAAAAGAGTCAAGTGCTTGAGACTGACTGAACATGACCATGACAAAAGGTGGCTGTGATGGAGTACATAATAAAAAGTTATGGGATCCCAGCCCTGAAGAGAATGTTATGTTTTATCTACCCTAATCTATATATAGGCTATAATCTTATATTTATATAGATCTAGTCTTATATTTTATCTAGTTTTTATCATTCTATAGATGAGGGAATTGAAACCCCAAAGAGTATCTATGAATTTCCCAAGGTTGTGCAATCATTCTAAGAGAAGAGCCCAGATCTGACTTCCAGTCACATGGGGTGTTATTTCTCTCCTTGTAATTAACAAAGGATGACAATGGCTACATCCTATTTCCCTAAGACCTAGGTGACAGTGTGCGTCTATATTTTGAAATTTCTATTCCAGGTCCTCACCTGTCAGAACAATCTCTGGGGGACAAAAAGGATAGTTTAATAAAAGGATTGTTTCCTTCATGTCTCTGCCTACAGAACACACACATAAAACCCCCATTGAATATACCTGATTCCATGTTTACAAGTATCATTTCCAAAAGCATTTCCCTAAAGGCTATTTTAAATGAGAAATTCAACCTTTTACATAATTATTTGTGATATATCTCTATTTGCTGATTGTACCCATTTACCTTTTGTTTTTTTGTGTAGAGTAGTGACTTATTAATTCATCATTGTTAGGGGAAAAAAAAACCCAGTATGCTACATAAGTTCAACTTCCAGATGGACAAATCATTATTCTTTGAGACAAGGTTTTGATGGAAATATTTTTAAATAAACAATCTTTCCTACCTTTTAAAAGAGAAACTAAACAAAATGTAATCTTTTTATGACTGGAAATTACCAGTAACAACCTCAATGAGCACACAGAAAGATATAGTGATACCTTTTTTTTTTTTTTTTTTTTTTGAGACAGAGTCTCAGTAGAGCGCTGTGGCATCACAGCTCATAGTAACCTCAAACTCTTGGGCTTAAGCAATTCTCTTGCCTCAGCCTCCCATGTAGCTGGGACTACAGGCGCCCGCCACAACACCCGGCTATTTTTTTGTTGCAGTTGTCATTGTTGTTTAGCTGGCCGGGGCCGGGTTCCAACCCGCCAGCCTCTGTGCATGTGGCCGGCGCCATAATCACTGTGTTATGGGCACCCTGTTAGTACTTGGGCCTTCTTCTATAGATTTCTCAATATCCTTGGAGATCACCAATCTTTTTTCCTAATAAAAGAGTGCAGCCTCTTTTTGTCAGCTGGTACCACATCAGTTATTTCTAATCACTCATGTGCAAAGGAAACCATGAAACCAAGTGTGCTAAAAAATAAAATGGGCTTGGCTACATTGATTTTGTGATAACTATTACAACTACCCGGGGACATATTTAGCATGATTCCAAGGTGAAAGCTGAAATATTTCCAAAATGTAAATTTTGGCTCATGCTTGTAATAGCAGCACTCTGCAAGGCTGAGGTGGGAGAATTCTTTATGTTCAGGAGTTTGAGACCAGCCTGAGAAAGAGTCAGACCCTGTCTCTACTAAAAATAGAAAAACTATTAGGCATTGTGGCAGGTGCCTATAGCCCCAGCTACTTGGGTGGCTGAGACAAAAGGATCCCTTGAGCCCAAGAGTTTGAGGTTGCTGTGAGCGAGGCTGATGCTATGGCACTCTAGCCTGAAGCAACAGAGTGAGACTGTCTCAAAAAATAAATAAATAAGAATATAATTTTTTAAGTAAATTCTTTTCTGTTAGAATTTATCAGTGTTTGCCATACAAGAAGTCAAATATCATGCTTAATTTTCAGCAAATTGAATCCACAGATGATTATCTGATAAGTAGTAATATTATTTATCAAACAGACATCTGATATATGAACAAGAGATTGAGAGCATATGTGGTGAAAATAAGATGGAGTCAGTCAGGCGAGGGCCAACATGACACAGCAGGTCCTAGGTGACCTTTATACTTCCTATCTCCCATTCTTATTGTTTTATAAATTTAGCTCCCACCCTAAAGATGCCTATTTTGGGTAGTTTAGAAAGATTGATTTAGGAGATTAACTTTTGAATTGGAATATTATTTTGGGTCAGGGGTTATGCTAAGTATTGTAGTTTAAGGTAAAGATTAATGTGGTTTTTACTTTGAATTTTCATATATAAAACTGTGATTTTGGAAATGGAAGAACAGAACAGTGTTGGAGAGGCTACTCTTGCTATTCTCCAGAATCCCGGCCTTTTGACAAAGTTTGGTGGACCTATCCCCATCTATGTATATTGGCTGACAGTGACAGGTGGCTGGACCCTCTTTGGTAACAAGATTATCAAATCTATTTTTAAAATTTTGTTTAGTTGGAATCACCTCAAAGCCTACATCTTATCTACCATTAAATATTTTGCTAGATTTTTCTTTTGTTTGTTTTTTGCAACCGAGTCTCACTCTGTTGCTCTAGGTAGAGTGCCCTAGTATCATCATAGCTTACAGCAACCTCAAACTCTTGGGCTCAAGCAATCTTGATCCTTTTGCCTCAGCCTCCTGAGAAGCTGGGACTATAGGAGTTTGCCACAGAAGCTGGCTAGTTTTTCTATTATTAGTAGAGACAGGGTCTCACTCTTGCTCAGACTGGTCTTGGACTCCTGAGCCCAAGTAATCCAGCCACCTCAGCCTCCCACAGTGCTAGGATTACAGGTGTTAGTGAGCCACTGCACCTGGCCTAGATTTTTCTTTTTCTCTTGGTAATTCCGGGGGAAAATGCCTGAGCATTTCATTCTGTTTCAATTACATCTGATCTATCGAAAACTTAAGGAACCTTAAATATCATCTATCCTAATTCTTCTATTTTAAAAATGTGGAAATCAAAGCCCAGAATAGTGTGATGCCTTATCCAAGGTCACACAACCGTGTGTCTCAGACAAGACTGCAAACAACTGCCTTTGGATCAACTCCTACGTTCTTTCTATTGCTTATGCATTTGACTCCTCATCACCTGGACCGCAGGCTTAGAACGGTGGTTTTCAAACTTCAGCGTGAATGAGAAACACCTGGAAGTCATGTTCAATGTATCCAATACTGGGCCACACCCCAGGAAGTTCTGGTTCAGTAGATTCTGGGTGGGGCTCAATAATTTGCGATTCTAAGAAGTTTTCAGGTGGTGCTGATAATGCTAGTCCAGGGACCACACTTTGAAAATGCTTTCTTAGGAGGTAATAAGCCAAGTGAAATTTTGCTTATATTCAAAAGTGTAGCAACTGGAACAAAATGAATTTTCACCCAGGCACTTTCCTCTGGAATCACCAAGATGAAAAGAAAACCCTAAAGGCTCTTTAATGTTAAGACGTAGTGTTTGAGGTGATCCCAATTGAGCAAAATTCTTCAATTGAGTAGATGTAATTATCTCCATTAGTATCTAATAGGCATTCTTTTTTACTTACTCAGCAGTTCGATAATTAGGCCTGATTCTGACTAGAGACAAAGAAAGGAATTAAAGATAGTATAATACTTGTCAATATTGATAAGTCTTTTTCCCTATGGAAAAATTGAAGTGGGATTTCTATCTTATCTAAAGTAAGAAAATTGTTTGATTATTTGGGTGTTAATAATAATTCCAAACCAAAGTATTCTTCACCTGACCAAGTAATAGATGCAGCACTTCTGGAATAGAATTATTTGAAACCCTAGGGTAAAAATGTATTTTGCGTTGTGTAATTGTGTGTGCTTGATTTTTGAGAGGAGTAATGAACAGTTCTTCCAAGAAATCCTCCTTCCAATTGAACCTATTTTATCCCAGACCTAGATAAGCATTTCTCAAACTTTAGGGTTCATTCAAATTAGAGATCTTGATAAATTACATATTCTAATTCAGTGGGTCTAAGGTGGAACCCAAGAGTCTATATTTCTTTTATTTTCCTTTTTTTTTTTTTTTTTTTTTTGAGACAGAGCCTCAAGCTTTCCTCCTGGGTAGAGTGCTGTGGTATCATAGCTCACAGCAACCTCAAACTATTGGGCTCAAGCAAATCTCCTGCCTCAGCCTCCCAAGTAGCTGGGACTACAGGCACCCACCATAATGCCTGGCTATTTTTTGGTTGTAGTTGTCATTGTTGTTTGGCAGGCCCAGGCTGGATTTGAACCCACCAGATCTGGTGTATGTGGCTGGCACCTTAGCCGCTTGAGCTACAGGCGCCAAGCCAAGTGTCTATATTTCTTTTCTTTTTTTTTTTTTTTCTTTTTGAGACAGAGCCTCAAGCTTTCCTCCTGGGTAGAGTGCAGTGGTATCACAGCTCACAGCAATCTCCAACTCCTGGGCTCAAGCCATTCTCCTGCCTCCGCCTCCCAAGTAGCTGGGACTATAGGCGCCTGCCACAACGCCCGGCTATTTTTTGGTTGAAGCTGCCATTGTTGTTTGGCAGGCGCCGGCTGGATTCGAACCTGCCAGCTCAGTTGTATGTGGCTGGTGCCTTAGCTGCTTGAGCCATAGGCGCCAAGCTGTCTATATTTCTAATAAGCTTCCAGATGAGGCCTGTGATGCTGGTCTGTGGACTCCATTTTAAATCCAAAGGGTTTACACACCTCTGCTACCAACAGGCCACCAAGGTTTACTCTATGACCATGTTCTCTAGGACCCACTCTTCCTTCTTTGTCTTTATCTACCATATATGAACTTCTTCCCCCCAAGTACCCCAGCAAGGTGAGAGCCATTTGCCTTACTGAGAGAATGGTGTATGCTTCCAGTGCCAACCAATAGGGCTTACAACAGCATTCATTCACTGATTCTCTAGGTGTGCCCCGGTTTGACATCCCTTTTTGCTGCTCTGGCCCTAGACAGCTTTCCATTTGGTTCTATTAAGTCATTCCCCTGTGATAACTTGTTCCACCTCTATCTGAATATATCCCTGGTTTATTTGCTCTCAGACAATAGACCATCTGTTCGTACATTCCTTCTCCAGGTTCCCACACTCCTTCCCAAGGTTATGACTCATGACTTTGATTAACAGGGTGAGAGCCTAGAGCCCCAGGTGCTTTTCTGATGGCCTAGCATGAGTGCTACACAGTTTTGGTGCTGGCTCCAGTGTCTTTCCTGGGCTTCTCTGGGGGTGACAACGAATTCTCTCCCACCTCAGCCCTTCAAGATTGGTTGCCGTTTCTCAATTTTAACGCCTCTGTGTACTCCACTCCCCAAATATTCACATCTCTACAAAAGTTATTATTATAAACAGAAATAATAATGATTAACATGATTGAGCACTGAACATAGGCTAAGTATAAGTTTTATCTCAGATCTTCGTAACTAATCCACAAAATAAGAATTATTATTTCCTTTTTAAGGATAAGGAAATGGAGTCTTAGAGATTAACAAACTTGCCCTGGGTCACACAGATGAAAATGTCAGGGCTAAGATTCAAACCTAGCTTTTTCTGATTTGCAAAGGTGAAAATGCTGCACTGTCTTCCAAAATTTCCCTTAAGAAATTTTGAGGAATATTTTCTCCAATCTAGACCCAAGGATATTCGCCTGGCCTTGGGTAGCAGTGGAGAGTCCTATTTTCTTGACCATTTAGGGATTTAGAGTTCATTCTTATTAGTCAATGACTAATTTAGAGTTCTTTCTTATTAGTCAATGACTCCTAAATAAGCCGAACGCGGCACAAATTTTGTGCCGAAAAAACTCGGCTTATACTCGAGTATATACGGTATTTATAATTTGTAGAAAGGAATAGTGAGTGGTCCAAACACCTGCAGATACAGTGCCTATCCCATCACGTCCACCAGGATATAGCCCACAAAGATAAACTTGGTTCAGAAACAAGTTAATATGTAGACCATAAGCAAATAATTAGAAATTTATTAACTTAAAAAATTAAATAAGATTCTTCACATCACATAGAAATACAAATTCAAGATCAGCAAAAAACCTGTTTACCAGTTAGCAAACAAATGCATACTTTAAATTATTACAAGAAAATATAGAATGATAACTTTGCATTCTAGAGGTAGGAAAAGCCTTCTTAAAACCCAAAGAGCAGAAACAGTAAGGGAAAAATATCAATATATTTTGCTACAGGCAAATTAGAAATTTCTATATGGCAAAACACACCATAAACAATTTTAAGACAACAAAGAGATCTCACCCTCCAATGTGACTGGGAACAATTTAGGTGGTGAGATTAGGTGGATGGATCCTGTGGAGACAAGAACAATAAAGTATTTGCAATAAATATAACAGTCAAATTTTGATATGTATAAAGAACTCCTCCTAATTAACCAGAAAAAGACAACCCAATAGGGAAAAAAATGGGGGAAAAGATAGAAAATGATCCTTTAACAGAAGATAAAATATTAAAAATCAATATACATGTGAAAATATGTTCCTCCTCACTGATAATCAGGGAAAAATCATTTTGTATGTGTTACCATTTTCAACCATAAGATTGGCAAAGTTAGATACCATCAAATGTTGTCTGGGTTGTGGGAAAACAGATACTCTGTGTGCAGGAGCAAGTTGGCTCAGTGATTTTGGACAGCACTCTGCCATAATCTATTGAAACTGAAAATATGCATCCACTCTGAAGCAGCAGTTCCACTTCCATGCATCTCCCTTAGAGAAACATCTCTGCATAGCCACAGAAAATGTAGGCAAGGATGCAGCATTTGTCGTAATATCAAAAAAAAAAAAAGGAAAATCCCCAAATGCCCATCACTGAATAAATACACTATGCCAATAATAAGTGGTATATACATATGATGGAATATTACAGAGAAGTGATAAGTGTGAAAGTATATATGTATATCCACGGAGGAGGCAGAGAGATTTCAAAACTTCTTCACTGAGTGAAAAAGTTAGAACGATCTTTTTAAAAAAGATTCACAAAAGTGAACCAAAAATGGATCACAGACCTAAATGTAAAATGTAAAACTATAAAACTATTAGTAGATAACATAGGAGAAATTTTAGATAGCTTTAGGTATGTGAGTATGGTGATGACTTTTTAGTAACACAAATTGAACTTCATTAAAATTGAACACTTCTACACTGAGAAAATGAGTAAACAAGCAACAGATGGGGAGACAGTTTCGCGAAAGACACATCCGATAAAATATACAAAGAACCCTTAAAACTTAGCAATAAGAAAATAAAACAACCAGACTTAAAAGTGGGCAAAAGTCATGAATAAACATTTCACCAAAGAATATTTATAGAAGACAAGTAAGCATGTGAAAAGGTGCTCAACATCATATGTCAACATAAAATTACAAATTAAAACAACAACGAGATAACACTACACACCTATGGGAATGGCCATAGTTCAACACAACCACAACACCAAATGTTGGCAAAGTTGTGAAGCGACAGGAACTGTCATTCATTCATTACTGGTGGAAATGCGAAATGCTACAGCCACTTTGGAAGATAGTTTGGCATCTTCTTTCAAAACTAAATATCCTCTTAGCACAAAATTCAGGAATTGTACCACTTAGTGTTTACCCAATGAGTTGAAAATGTATCTGTAAACATCTGTTATAAACAGATGTTTATAACAACTTTATTAATAATTGCCCAAACTTGGAAGCAACCAAGTTGTCCTTCACTAGGTGAATGGATGAATAAACTGTAGCACATCCAGGCAATGGAACATTGTTCAGCGCTAAAAAGAAACGAGCTGTGCAACCATGAGAAGACATGGGGGAAACTTAAGTGTGTGTTACTATACTAAGTGAAAGAAGCCAACGTGAAAAGGCTACACACTTTATTTTTCCAATATGACAGTCTGAAAAAGGCAGAACTATGGACACAGGCAAAAGATCATTGGCTGTCAGGGGCTGGAGTGGGGGAGGGTTGAATAGGTGAAGCACAAAGGATTTTCAGGGCAGCGAAACTACTCTGTGGGATACTGTAATGGCGGATGCATGTTATACATTTGATGAAACCTGTAGAGGGTATAACAGCAAGAGTGAACCCTAATGTAAACTATGGATTCTGGGTGATACTAATGTGTCGGTACAGATTTATCAGCTATAACAAATGTACCGTGGGGGATGATGGCAATGGGGAAAATGTGCACGTGTGGGGGCAGCAGGGACACGGGAAATCTCTGCACATTTTCCTCAAATTTGTTGTAAGCCTAAAACTGCTCTAAAAAGTAAAGTCTATTAAAAGAAAAAAGCCAACACAGAAAAAGCCCTCTATACTTAATACAGCTACATTATTTCAGGAAACATTTAGTAAACCTCTGCCATGTCAGGTTCAATTCTAGGTGCTAGGGTTATGGTGGTGAGCAAGACTACAAGATCCTAACAGTGTCCTATATTCATGAGGCTTATATTCTACTAGCGAGACGCAGACTATAAACAAACACATCAAAAAACGTATAGCATGGCCGGGCACGGTGGATCACACCTGTAATCCTAGCGCTCTGGGAGGCCAAGGCAGGTGGATCCCTTGAGCTCAGGTGTTCAAGACCATCCTGAGCAAGAGCAAGACTCAGTCTCCACTAAAAGAAAAAATAGCTGGTTGTTGTGGTGGGCACCTGTAGTCCCAGCTAGTCGAGAGGCTAAGGCAAGAGGATTGCTTGAACCCAGGAGTTTGAGGTTGGTGTGAGCTGGGCTGATGACACAGCACTCTAGCCTGGGCAACAGTGACACTCTGTCTCAAAAATAAAAGAATGTATAGCAGTGATAAATGCTGTGAGGAAAAAACCAAAACAAAACAGGATCTCACCCTCCAATGTGACTGGGAACAATTTAGGTGGTGAGATTAGGTGGGTGGAGCCTGTGGAGACAAGAACAAAGCACAGGCCGCTCAGAGGGAACAGCTGGTTACCGGACCTGTTAAGGTGAGGAGAAGCTTCGTTTTGGAGAACCCAAGAATTCAGTGTAGTAAGAGCTCAGAAAGTCAGTGGAAGAGGGCACATAATGAAAACAGAGAAATAGGTAGGGCCCATGTAGGGCGGTGGTGGGGCCATATTGGAAATTTACATTCTAAGAGAGATGAAAAGGCATTGGAAGAGGGAGGTGTTTAAGTGGAAAAGTGACATGATCTGAATTATGTTTTGAAACTATCTCTCTGCAATGTACAGAAAGGGCTCAAGAAGGACAAGAGTGGAAGCTGCCAGACCAGTTGGGAGGCTATTGCAAACGTCCTAGTGAGAGAGAGAAGATGGTGACTTGGTCTGAGATCGTAGTGGTGGCATGCAGAGATGTGGGAGGACTGGGGATCTGTCTTAGAGATTAAAGTCAATGAAGGATTGCCAATGACCACATCTGCATTTATGTAAGGGAGCATTGAAATGGCCTGGAAGTACACACTCTGAACGTCTAATAGCAGCTGCCTCTCCAGTTTGAAACTAAGATGAAACAAGTGGAGCACTTGACTTGGGCACACAATTTTAAGGGAGTGCCCCACATGGCCTGTTCTTGAGATAGGCAATATATTAATACATTATTGTTTTTAAAATAAAAATTAATGCAAAAATCCATGAGGAACAAAATAAAAATTTTAACCAGAGACAGTTTAATATTACTGATCTTTCCTTTTGCCTCTAGCTGCAATGTGATGAGGCACAGCACATGTGCTAATGCTATCTTTATTTGAGATTTTGATGTATTGCTCACCAAGAATTTTTCCCATCAATTTTGATTTTTAAAAAATATTACATTATAATGCTGTGTATCTTGATTCTTGAGGGTTTTGATGCTTTTGTAAATTTTGCATTTGAAGCAAGAGACTCACTTGCCTTACCCTGGTTTGGGTCTTGCTGAATGAAGCCACAGGGATAGGACAAGGATAGAAGCCGTAGTCCAAGGAACTTCATTTGTAGTGTTTGAACTCTTAGGAGATTATGCTCATATATTGCTTGAGCAATCTTTAAACATATACATAAAGACAGGACTCAAATATATGGAAGTATCACCTGGGTTTATTCTAGGTAAAGGGAGTAGGGGAGATGGTTCTGGGCATCACTGTCCTTTCTGGGATTATAGTGGCCTGCAGGGTGCCACCAGGATCTCCCCTTCAGGACAAGACACTTGTTCTCCAAGATGGTGGGAGCAGTGGCTGCTGAGAGCCCACAGCTGGGTCCCTCTCTAGGTTCTTGCCTTCCACTGAAGGGAGCAACCTCATCCAAGGCCACTCCCCTTACCTGGGGACAGTCCTCATGCAATCACCAGTCAATGTAGGGATCCAATTTCCTTTAATTTGTCCCATTTTCCTTAACTCGTGACATCTCTGAGGGGCAAGTCTAACTTCTGATGGCATCCTGATGGCATCACCAAGGGCTTCTCTTACAACTCCATTGCAGCCCAGCTTCTCCCTTTACCTCAGTGATTTTCAACTGGTGTGCCACGGCACACTGGTTTGCTGTGAGAGGATCTTAGGTGTGCCATGAAAAAATTTAAAGATCATTAATTAAATTATTTTGAAAGCAGGTCAAAACACAGTAAGTATTTTTTTTTACTCTTTTTTTTTTTTTTTTTTTTTTGATCAACATAATTTAAGTGTTCCACAGAAGTTTAACTCCAGGTTCAAGCATGCCGTAAGATAAAAAGGTTGAAAAAGAGGCAGCACCTATGGCTCAACGGAGTAGGGCACTGGCCCCATATACCGGAGGTGGCAGGTTCAAACTCAGCCCTAGCCAACAAAACTGAAAAAAAAAAAAAGGTTGAAAAAGACTACTGTACCTTACTGCTTCTTACCCACTGGTAAGCCTCCTGCCTGCAAATCTAAGCATCCAGCATCTGCTATCAGGGAAACCACCCAAGGCAGGTATTTTCCAAAATACCTCAAATTCACAAAATAAAGGAATCTATGTCCTGAAAACATGAGTGATTGAAATTTTTTACACTGGGAAGTAAAGATTTTCAGAATTATTTGATTTGAGACCAAATAAGGGGCCAGGGTTGATTCATCTTTTTAAGTGAGTACCATGATGAAAATAGGCTTAGACAGAGGCAAAGACTGCGATCAATAGTTATTGTTATAGACAGTAGCTGTGGATCCCATTTGACATAACCTAAAACAGAGGACCCAGCATGTCTCTGAGTTTAGTGTTTGTGAGAGTGAAACTGTCATTTGCCCACAATTATAGGAAAAAAATTGTTAAGTTCAACTTTTATTCCATGATGGTCTGAGAAGATACAAGGAATAATTTCTATTTTTTTAA
>CAUYPK010155799.1:0-30207 GCA_963574355.1 Loris lydekkerianus
TATTTTTAAAGAATAAAAATATTTTATAAGATTTAATACTTTTTAATAATTTTTGTTTTGAGTAAATTTAATGAAAACTATGGTTGTGGTGGGGGTGGGGAAGGGGAGAGCAGAGAGAGAAAGATGGAGGGAGGGGTGGGGAAAGTACGAGCAGAGTGCGGGACGGTGGGAGGGGGTGGGGCCTTGGTGTGTGCCACACCTTTTGGGGGCAAGACACGATTTCAAGAGGGATTTTGCCTAACAAATGCAATCAGTGTAAAAAAAATTGTTTTTCTTCTAGAGTACTGCTTAAAAAGAAAGAAATTAACAATTTACCTGAAAAGAAAGGGAGGGAGGAGAATTAAATTTTTGAATATGCATTACATAGTATGTGCTAGGTCCTTTCCCAAACACTTTACATGTTTTATCTCATATAATTCCTACAACAACACAAGAAAAAAGTGTTATGTTTCTTATTTTTACAGATGGGAAAGCTACAGCTTAGACAAGTTAGGTGACTTTCCAACCGTGATGCTAGATTTCAAAGCCAAGATTTAAATACAAGTCTGTCTAACTTTCCACCATACCATAACACATTCTACTCTATGCATTTTATTGAGAAATAGGCTTATTTGATTAAACACAGTAAATGAAATAGATCAATCCATTTATCCATTCAGTAAACCTTCCTTAAATATGTATTCTACGTAGGACAGTGTGCTGAGTACTAGAGAAAGAATAAGACAACCTTCAACCTCACTGAACTCCTGACCAAAGCTTCTGTGCCTAACTATTTACCAGTAAGGAGAAACCCATTAAATGATGATAGAGCAACTCCCAAACAACAAGACTTTTTAACTAACAAAGAGCTTTATTTCATAGAATCATCTAAAACTCAGAGTTTACACAAACATCCAGAGATAGTCACATCTCCAAATGTCATGACACACCTATGGTTTAACTGGAGTGAATTTATATACCTCAGTGGTGAAAAAAGGAGGCAGGGGACAGGCATGGTGGCTCATGCCTGTAAATTCTAGCACTCTGGGAGGCTGGGGTGGGTGGATTGCTTGAGCTCAGAAGTTCAAGATCAGTTTGAGCAGGCATCAGACCCCTGTTTCTATTAAAAACAGAAAAAAAGAAAACCTAGCTAGGTATAATGGTACACTCCTGTAGTCCCAGCTACTTAGGAGGTTAAGACAAGAGGATTGCTTGAGCCCAAGAGTTTGAGGTTGCTGTGAGCTATGATGTCATGGCACTCTACCCAGGGTGGTAGTGTAAGACTCGGTTTCAAAAAGAAAAAAAAAAAAAGAAAGAAAGAAAAGAAAAAGAGAGACTGAGCTGACAAAGATTACTTAAATTTCAGAGCTATTTAGTTCATAGGAGCCTAGAGAGTCTTGGATAATTAGGTTCAGATTCAATTAAAATGTGATTATGATATCCTCAATATCCTTGGATTTTGAACTGTTATACTATGATAATGCTTTCACATCATGTGGGTGGAGCTATATTTTAAAAAGTATTTTGATCAGTACTGATGAAACATTTATCACCATTGCCTAGACATTTTGGAGGAATTCCAAATGTTAACTTATAAGAAGCAAACTCTATAATGTCTTAATGTCAAAATGTACTGTATCTCAAAAGCATGAGGAAGAAGGTACAAATGGCAAAACAAACACAATACTTTTAATTTGAGGAATCTGCCAGTAGAGGGCAATATTATCTCCTAATACTCCTACTGATCTTAAATTGTTAAGTATTAAATAGCTGTTCAGTAGAAATTTTAGGCTGTGAAATATTTTGTTCCAGGCAAATAAAAGTAGTCACATAGTAGAAAAGTACAGGCATAGTGTTGATTATTAAAGTCCCAATGTCTCTGATAAGAACTAACCTTACTTAATTTCACTGCTAGACATTTGTTGATTATAATGCAGCTGGAAGGTCACCATCTCTTTATGGTGTTTCCCTATTGTACATCACATAGAAGGTTCTCAGTGACTATTCATTGAGCAACTTATGAGTAAATAAATTCTTGTAAAACATTTATATACCTATGTAGGGCTGGGGAGGAAGTCAAGAGTAGGATGAAAATTTTGGATACTTCCCTTTCATTTAGAAAGCAATAATTTCTGTACACAGTTTCTCTGAATGCTTCTGGTAGCAGCTTGGAAGGTAATTTCTGGGATTCTCAGCAATTTTAATACAACCTTAATCAATGAACTTAATCTCCATAACGTTTTATTGGTAGAAGATGAACGCCATTGCTGAACTTTCCAAGAATTCCAAGGCTTACTTAATATTGGTAAACATATTTGGCTAGACTGCATATGTGAAAAGTAATATTAAGAAAATTAAAATATTATTCATTAACTACTGGTTGAATTAAATGAGCTACTTGACAGAACTAAAGTCAGAAAGACAGCCTATGATGATGATGATGATGATGATGATGATGATGATGTTGATTTTTTGCTGTTTTTGGCCGGGGCTGGGTTTGAACCCGCCACCTCCTGTATATGGGGCCAGCACCATGTACTCCTTTGAGCCACAGGTGCCGCCCCCAGCCTATGATTATTTTTTAGGCTGAATTAAAATAAGACTTATAAAACAAGTTGTGAGTCAACATGTGTGAGCTAGGTGCCTGTGTATCTTATTTTCTCAGCTTTATTATGCAGTTATTGTTATTATAACATTGTTGTTTATAAAGGATGATAGCAGCAATGGTCATTATGTGAATTAGTTGGCATAATGCCCAACATCTGTTAAATGCATTTTTAATTTTATACTCTCAGTTTTAGCCTATAGCTAAATATTTAGCATTAAGGAATGCTCTTTGGGAATGACTAAATGAGACTTAATGTTTCCAAAGTTCATTTTGCTTTTGTTTTTACAAAATCAAACTTAAGGCAAAAACAATAGGCCCAGAGGGAAAAAACCCTTTTTTCTGTGCACTCTTGGTGTTTAGATTTTTTTGCTAGCCTAAAAATCAGAGCAAAAGAAAGTTGCAGAGATGCTTTAAATACAGTGTGGAAAATCCTCTAGTGGAAGATTTGGAATTAGCTGCAGTGCGAGCAGAAGAATGTTGCTGAAATTCGCCTGTCAGACCTCAGCAAAGGTTCCCCCCAGATCATTTATAGTAGACTTTCTTTGTTCTGCCTATGTTCTTTGCCTGAGTTAATAGAAGTCACATTCTGTAAGAAAATAACATACCTGATCCACCATCAATAAGCCATTCTGTTTAAGCAATCTGGGGAAAGGATATCTGGCTTTATGCTGATCAAAGTACATGCTTGTCCCACATTGACTAACAAGCTGATATGAGACAAGAGTTCGTCACCAAATATAGTCAAACTAAGTGATCCACATGTGAATAACTTTAGTCTCAATGGTAAGCTCTTCTGATTGAACAAAGTGCTTGCAATTTTATACAGATAAGTATTTTGGAAAAAATAACCATGAATTTCTTCCACTCCCAAAATTTCAGTAATCTAATGCTATGTTTTCTAAGCTTGGCTTTAGTGGCAATCATTTGCCATATGGATTGAATCATAACAGTATTACTGTTTTAGGGCACATTTTCAGTGTTTATTTATGCTATATAGCACCTTTAGTTTGATTTCCAATAAATTCAACAGAATTTCTTTCAGATGTTCTGTTTTCTAAGAGTAAGACTTTATTCTTTAGATAAAATACTCTCATAAATGTGACTGTTGTCAGAATCAAAATGGAGTTGTGTGTGTTAAGAAAACAAAACAAAACAAACCCCCCAAAACCCTGCTAAGCATAGCCTGAGAAGGCCAAGAAGGGAGGCTTCTTACCCTCAAATGCCTGGTAACAAAAAATATCATAAAAGACCACAAAAACCACAACCTTGCACACAGGCCATCATAATCTTACTCAAAAAAATACTTCTGTGAGGACATCTGCCCAGCAATAGCCTGTCTAGCCTTGGACTAGTATCACCCTTGTTACTTGTCAATGATACTTATCTCAAAACAATTATGTAATCGTCTTCATTTTTCTTTAAAAACCATTATCTTCTTTTATCTCCTGAATTTGCACTTAGTTTGCTATGGCATGAATATTTCCATTGTAATACCCCATTCCTGAATAAATATCATTTTCTTTTCAAGAACCTCTCTCTTGTTTGTTATTTAGGTTGACATGAATTATGATGAATTAATTCACTTCATTGTATGGATGACAAATGACTAATAAAAATCATTTGTGTTTTTTGTTGTGATCATATTCATGTCTCATTAAAAGTGGTTTGGGGGCCATTTTGTGCAATTTATTTATTTTATTTTATATATAAACTTTACATTTTAGAATAGTTTTAGATGTATAGAAAAGTTGTGAAGATAGAACAGAAAGTTTCCCCATTGCCAACTGATGAACCAATATTGATATGTTACCACTAAACTCCATACTGTACTCACATTTTTTCAATTTTAACTCTTCTCTTCCAGTGTTCCACCTATGCTAACACATTACACATTAGGATTCTCTAGACTTAACACTTCTCGGCATTTTGGCTAAGATAAATTGTAGGATTCTCTAGATTTTGACAAGAAAGTCTCCAGAGGGCCCTCTTCCTTTCTCCACCATCATGGTGTGTGTGATAAAAGTCCATTTCTCACCATGTCTTCTCACAAGATTTTCAGAACCAAGCGGTTTCTGGCCAAGAAACAAAAACAAAATCATCCCCATCCCCATGGACGCAAATGAAAGCTGGCGATAAAATCAGGTACAATTTGAAGAGGAGACATTGGAGAAGAACCAAGCTGGGTGTACAAAGGATTGCACATGAGAGGGCCCACATGTTTAGGTTGTATCAAGGTCACTATCATCTTACCATATCAAGCTGAAAATGTCATCAGTTGGACAGTCAGCCACGTTTCATTGGGAAAAATGATTTTTTTCTTTGTTTATATGCTCTGTACTAATAAGCTGGTTCAGTAAGAAATGGTGATAACTTTTGTTTAAAAATAAAAATCTTATGAGAATTCCTGGAAGGAAGGCCATGGATGCTATTCTCATTACATCTTATAAAGAGTACATGCTATCAACATGACTTACCACTGTTAACATTAAACTTGATCTTCTGGTGGAGGTAGTGTTTGACAAGTTTCTTCTCTTTAAAGTTATTCTCTCCCTTTCTTTACTGTATTCTTTGGAAGCAAGACATTATATGCAGCCCACACTTAGGGGATGGGTATTTATTCTCCCTCTCCTTGAAGGGGGAGTATTACATATACTATTTGGAATTCTTCTCCATGGGAGATTTGTCCATTCTCCTTCATTTATTTACTCATTTATTTATATCCTTATGGACTTGGGATATTTATTTCATAGTTGGAGTTTTAATTAAATAGCATTTTATTTTGTCACTCGGATTGTTCCAGCTTTGATCACTGGAAGTTCTTTCAACTCTTTGACATATGCAACCATTGTATGTCTTTTTTTTTTTTTTTCTCCCATTTCCTTCATTTCAGGCTCCTACCCTATAAGATGCTCTGTGCTTATCTTACGTATGTATTCCCTATTCCAGCCTTAGAATCAACCATTTCCCCAAGGAGTCTTGGTTCCTTTATTGGAAATTGTTCTTAGAAACCAGGATTTGTGCACTGTGCTTATTGTTACTGGGGTGTAATTGTTCTAGGTCTTCCCAGCTGACGGAGCAAGGAAATACACACACATTCTAACCTACACATATCTTTAAGTATTTGAATGTGTATTCATCTTTGTCTTTGTATTAAGTCAAGCATGAGTTTATAATTATGCCTCCAACTTTTATTCATCAGCACAGGATCACTCTAGCCTTCTGGGAACTTTTAACTTTATGTATGTATGTATGTATGTATCTATGTATTTATTTATGTGTGTATGTATTTATTATTTTTTGAGACAGAGTCTCACTCTGTCACCCTGAGTTGAGTGTGGTGGCATCAACATAGCTGAGAGCTACCTCAAACTTTTGGACTCAAGTCATCTTCTTGCCTCAGTTTCCTCAGTAGCTGGGACTACAGTTGCCTGTCACAATGCCAGGCTAGTTTTTCTGTTTTTAGTAGAGATGGGGTCTTGCTCAGGCTCAGGCTAGTCTAGAACTCTTGAGTTCAAGCAATCCACCTGCCTTGGCCTCCCAGAGTGCTAGGATTACAGGCACGAGCCACCTCTCCTGGTGGGACTTTTTACTTAAAAAAAAAAAAAAAGAAAAAATTGAGATTTAACTGAGTATAGGCTGAACATAAAAAGGAAAGAAAGAAGAAAACTAGCTTTTACGATAAATGCCTCTGTTTTTTTAGAGGAACCTGGAATTATTTACTGCCTTTTGATTAATGAGACTTAAAAAGGAGTAAGTTATTTAAGAAAGAAAAGATAAAGTGAACGGGGAAGGCCTGGACCTAGTTCATTATTACTGAAGCCAACACCTTTCTTCCTTCATTAATTGGTATGGAAAAAAAAAAAAAAAATATGTGGAAGCTTGTGACCAGGTGTAGTTCTTCTAAAAATGTAAGAAGAAGAAAGAAGCTTAAATTATTTTTAGGAGAAATATAAAGAAAATACTCTGATAAAGGGAGTTACTGAATGTTGGAACACAAGGTAATAAATTAGAATTTCTTCTTCTATTTTTCACAATTAGGACAGATTCCCAGCTGTCTAGAATAATAGGTGTTTTGATAATTTTCAAAGCTCTTTTTCTTCCCTGAAGTTTGGGATTCCTTGTACTCACAATTAAAGACTTAACCTGGAAAAAAAATCTCTATTTTGAGGAGAAGCAGTTTTGAAAAAGAATCAAAAATGATTTCATTCTTTAAAAAAAAAAAAATTACACTTAGAATCAAGGTAAAAACAGAAAGTAGGTTATATCTACCACTCATACTGTCCTCTAATGCCTTTTCATGTTGTTAAACATCAAGTAAATACATATTAGATCATTGATCTGCCCACTTCTCTTACCCCTTATGGTTAATGAAGAGAGCTCAAAGGCACCAAGGAATGTTTCCTTTTAATAATCAGATGAGTGGTTAGATATTCTAACCAACTTCATACTATTATTTATCTTAATTTATTTTATTTTTGAGATTGAGTCTCACTCTGTTACCCTGAGTAGAGCACTCTGTCGTCATAGCTCACAGCAACCCCAAACTCCTGCGTTTGAGCGATCCTCTTGCCTCAGTCCCTGAGTAGCAGGGACTACAGGTGTCTACTATCTATGCCTGGCTCGTTTTTCTCTCTTTAGGTCTTGCTTTTACTCAGGTTGGGCTTGAACTCTTGAGCTCAAGCAATCCACCTGCCTGGACCTCCTAGAGTGCCAGGATTATACGTGTGAGCCACCATGCCAGGCTATTCCTTTTTTAAAAATGAGCTGATTGCAAGAGGGACTTTACCTAACAAATGCAATTAGTGTAACCTGGCTTATTGTACCCTCAATGAATCCCCAACGATAAAAAAAAAAAAAAAGAAAATTAGTCAAATATTAAACATGGATAAGAAAACAAAAAACAACGTCTCTGGTTTCCAAACAAAAACAAACAAACAAACAAAAAAATGAGCTTTTATTTTACTTTTTTAAGTTACCTTCTACTACATTGTCCTCACTTCTACAGCTCTTTAATTACCTACCTAGAATTAGGTACCAATGTTTCACCTAAGTACAATGATTTAAACAATTATTTTGGCCTTAGAATGAATAACTTTCTCTATAGAACAATTAATTTTCTAGAAATGTCATGTTTAGGCTAATATTCACATTATTCTGCATGGTGGCAATGAAGTGGACTGGAAAGAGTTCTGAGAGATCTGGATTTTATTTCTGGCTGTACCGCATACCCTGAATGTTACTTCAGGCAAATTGCTTGCCATTCTAAGCTTGTTGTGTTTATATTTGAGGTGATTATAGAAGTCTTTATTTTATGAGATCATTTTGAATATTAAATATGTTCATCTATGTGTTAAGGATACACTCAAAATATTCAGATGGTAGTTATTATTATTAATCCTAATGAATCCAGCTATTCATTAAAGAAACATTATTGAATGCCTACTGTATAAAAATGAACAAAACATCGTGTTTATAAAAATGAATAAAAATGTAAAACTAGTTTGAATTTGTAAATAATAAGAAAACACTCATAAAAGTGTTCAGGGGCAAGAAAAGCTCATTCAAGACGAACGAATGCTTCATAAGTAATTCACAAAGCAAAAGAAACCCAAACAGCTTGTCACTTTTTCCTGAAAAAAAAAAAAGAAACAATGCATTGTCTCTAACATATTAATGATGAAAATTTGCAATATACATACTGTAAAGTAATTGTGTATTTCAAAGTTTCATTTTTAAAATATTTAATTTTGCTACAAAATACAGTAATAGGGAAAACAGACTAGAGGCAGAAGAAGGATGAGCTGGAAGAAGTAGGACAGATGTCCTAACCTTTTTATGTGAATTTCATCTTCAATTTCTTCTTCTATGAAATGAGGATCATTATATTAATTACCTTATAGTTTTGGAATGAGGATCAAAGGTGATTAAGTATGTTAATTCATATAAAGCACTTAAAATAATTCCTAGAACATGGTAAACACTCAACAAATATTAGTACATCAAACAAGAGTGATAATCACAAGCTCAAAATGTATTTTCAGCACTATCTCAAAATGTTTTTGTGTGTATGCATATGTGTGTGTGAGATCTTAGACAAACCGCTCTCTGGACCTCCATTTTCTGCCTGCAAAATCAAAGTCTTAGAGTAGAAAAATTATCTCTAAAATCCTTTCCAGCTTTTGAATTAGGATGAAGGAACAGAAAAGACTGGGTGTGAGAGTTACCTGGGCCCTGATTTTATGGGGGCAGCAACTACCTGTGTGTGTGTGTGTGTGTGTGTGTGTGTGTGTTGAAAGATCATCTTGAAAGGGGTCATTGAGGATAAATTTGAATTTCTTCTTTTTTTTTTTTTTTCTTTAGAAAGTAAAGCAGAGGCATTCTTGGTTCAAATGTTCAGTTCAGAGGCATTCTTGGTTAAGTGTTCAGTTAGGCTTTATACAGATTCTTTCCCAAACAGTATGAGGGCTACCTGTAGGCCTCCTGATTTTTATTTCCAAGTGGAAAGGGGAGTAGATAGCTGAGGTCCTTTTGGAGAAGATCATAACTGAAACACAGACTAGAATCCTAGAGAACTGGGCCACCAGTGAAGCCTACGGGGAGGCTCCCTTTGGACAAGCTACCAGACTCATGGTTTCCTGTGTCCTCCGGCACTTACTGTGAGCCACCTTCCTATTCCTTAGGCAGCATACTTCTTGTTCCATTACAGACAATGGAAATTTTGCCTATACAAGGAGTAGAAATTTAGGCTCTTGGTGCTTTTTCTCCTTCTGCCCGTCCCCTTCCCTGACCACAGGCTTCCTGGCTTCATTAACAAAGTTACAAGCAGGGTACTACATTCCCCAAAGTACGCATTGCCATAGTTATTCTGGGCTTTCTCCTCTTAACATCAGTACTAAAGGAGAATAAGAATGTAAACATCTGTTTTATATAAGCTAATTCCAGACTTATAACTTGATTAGTATAAGATAATTATTTGATGTGATTAATTTTTCAGTTATGACACAATGACTTTGTTTTTTTATTGCCTTCTTAAGGGAGAAGACAGAAGAATAAATAGTATAAATTAATTTTTCTTTCTATAGTGTCATAGCAGTTCCAACTATAACAATTATTGTCAGTGCAAAAGTGCTTTACTTTAAATTCAATGGTAGCAGCAAGTTATTGACCCTGTAGAAATGTGCTTTAGCAAACAGAAAATAACTTGGACATAGAGAACCAGACATTCTGGGAAGGATCACTGAAGATAATACCAAGCCGCTTAGTTATCTGAAGGAGGCAGTTCACTCTAACGCAGAGTATATACATACTGTTTTATAGCGATTATCTTCTCAACCCTTATGACAAAGTTTTTCTGAGCTTGGATTTATCAAGTCCAGTGTGAATGCATGCTTCCAATTAGGTGATCATTTAAAATACTTAACCAGTAAGCACAGGCTTCTTCATAGTAAGTAGAAGAATTTCAAGGGAGAAAACTAAATTGGAGAGAGAATTTTAGTATTGATGTTGCTGTAAAAATGCTGGACTACTTAAAAAAGCTTTTAAAGGGTGTGTTGTTTTTGGTTTGTACCTGTGTGAAGGTACCTATCAGCTCTTTTCATAAAAAACAACTGAAAACATTTTGCTACTGTATTCACAGTCTCTCATTTATCCCTTACTTTTAATTTAGTTCATGTCCTCATAAGTTATAGCCAGAGGGCAGCCTTGCAAAGCAGTGAAAAGCAGAGGCCTCGAGGAAGGTTGCTTGGGTTCAAGTCAAGGATCTACTGCTCAATGGCCATGATCTGAGGCAAATTGCTGAAACTTTCCTAGTTTTGGTTTCCTTAGAAGAAGGAAATATTGTTATTGTAACAAGTTTATTTCCCTTATTTCATCTTTTACACATCAATTGATTTTGCTAAAGTATAACTCTAATCTTTTTACTCTTCAGCTTAAAATCATTCAATGTCTTTATGTGACTTTAAGATATAATCCAATCCCGTGTGACTGGTATCTAAGGCTGCCAATCATCCATGCTTGACTTCCTCTCCCATTCTTTCTCCACATTCCAACCTTACCTGTAGTTCTATTAATCTATGTCCCTCTAGCTGTACTCCATCCCCAACTGAGGCCTGGTAAATTTCTACATATTGTTCACTTAATTGAGATGCCACACTATTTGGGTCACTCCCCGGCTCCTCTCCATCTGTCTTTCCTGGGCAAGGTGGCTGTCCTATTTGCTTTCCTAGATTGCTAGGTTTAATCTTCCAGAGAGCTGTTTGCTCAGCCTTGCTAAACAGTAAGTACTATGAGGACAGGGACTGAATTTTCTCTCTCTAGGACTTAGAATAATCCATGGTCAAATAATAGGCATTCCAGAGATTTTTTTTTAGGGATTAATAAATTATGGACTGAGAACAGTTTTGAGTTTAGAGATAGCAGAGCTGGGTTCGGGTTAACTATACCATTTTAATGGATTTCAGTTACTCTATTGTCGAAAAAGGGATAACATTGTATAATACTCAAGAATTCCTTGGATTAGGTCAGCTAGGTCAGTTTATTGGATACTTGTTATTCATAACTTCATATATTATTTCTGGGCAATTACTCTCACTTAAGTGTCACTGGATTTTTGTTTGTTTTTTTGTCTGTTTGTTTTTTTTGCCGGTCCCCTCTTATCCTTATCCTGGACTGTGCCCTTTTCCTAACTCAATCATTTTCTTTCAATTTACATTCTTGGTATTCTTAGCTGACTGCCTGGCAAAATCTACTTTTAGGGATTCATTTATTCTAGAGTATAAATACGATTTCTGTACAGGGGGCTACCTTGTTTCCAGAGATCTATCTGCCTCTTGATAGAGACCAAACTTTATTGAAAAGGAATTAGAAAGCCCAAGTTTGTCTTTCCTGTACTTTCATCATTGAGTCATCAATTATATGAGACTAAAGCAGAGAGATGCATTTGGAATTATGAAGGATATATGTGTATTTCTACATTTGTATGTATGTGATTAAAAATGCTTTTAAAAAGGCATTAAATGTTCCTTTTCTTCATTACTCTTTTTCCCTACCACAGTGCCTTATGGATCTTAAACACATTCTTAAGTGCTTCTACTCACTCAGATTTCAGGATGGTAGAGAAGCTACAAAAGAAAGATCTTCTATAAACAAGTAACTTGTTAATGTGCCTTATATGGTCTCTCCTTTCTTCTGCACTTCATTTTCTCTATCCTTTGTGCCTGCACCCTAGGATCATATACCCTAAACTTTCATTTCTAGTTGGACTGGGAGACATCATGATTCATAGAGTACTGAGTAGAATACACAGAAGTTTCTTTCCTCAGTGAGGGGAAAAAATTAGCCCTAGATTGAATATTGCTCTGGTTTTATCTGACAAATTTGAATAGCAAGTCCCAAAATAATCAAACCATTTTACTTCTGCATAACTTAATTCTGTCCCAGAACAAAGTCCAGGAATATTGATAGGAATGCATAGATATCTAGTACCCAAAAAGGTAGAACAATGTGTGATATTCCAAGATTACAAGACCCAAAAAGACATAATAAAATACAGTCATGACAAGGAGGAAAATTGATCAATTGAAACTGACCCAGAACTGATGCAGATGTTAAAATTACCAAACCAACACATTGAAAAAATTATTATGACTGTGTTCTCTCTATTCATACACTTAAAATGAGACAAGAAAGATATAAAAAAGATCCAAACCAAATTTCTAACCATGAAACTATAATATCTGAGATGAAAAATGTATTGGATGGGACAAATGGCAGATTAGACAGTGGAGAAGAAAAAATTAGTGAACTTGAAGAACATAGCTATGGAAACTCTCAAAATGATACACAGTAATAAAAGAAAATAAAATTTTAAAAAAGAACAGAGCATCAGTATGCTGTAGAACAACTTCAAGTGGCCTCATATATGTGTAATCAGAGTTTACAAAGGAAAAGGAGGAAGGAGACAGAAAAAAATGAAGTAATGGCCCTAAATTTCCAAATTTGGTGAAAATAAATCAAAGAAGCTTATCGATCCCAAGTACAAAAAATATGAGGGGAACCACACCAAGGCATATAATCAAATTGCTCAAAAATAGTAATAATAAGAGTATTCTAAATACAGCAGGAGAAAAAAGACATAGTTTATAAAGAGGAACAAATACAATGATGATAGAAATTTTTCACTAGAAACACTACATGAAAGTACTAATGGAAGACTGTGAAAGTAAGTACTAAAGAAAAATAAAAACCTTGTCATCCTAGAACTGTTTACTCAGCAAAAAAAAAATCTTTCAAAAACAAAGGTGAAATAAAGTTTATATTCAAACTTATATGAAATATAAGTGAAATATGTTTATATTTCAAACATATAAAAGTAAAAGAATTTATCTCTGGAAGAACTGCATTTTTAGAAATATTAAAGCAAGACCCTTATGGAGAAGGAAATCTGGATCTGTACAAGAAATGGTAACTTCACGGGCAAATACATCAATCTTTTCTTAATATTTAGATATCTATAAAAGATAATTGACACATAAGCAAAAAATAACATTCAAGTATGGGGCTTAAAATACAGCAATGAACAATAAAAATGGATGACAACAACGGTAACAAAATGTTGAAAGGAGGGGAGAAATCAAAATATTCTAGAGTAAGTTTCTAACATAGAAAATGATATGATATCACTTGAAAAAAGACTAATGCATTAAATCTATATACCAGGGGACCTCAAAGTGTGGCCCGTGGGCCACATGAGGCGGTGTGATTGTGTTTGTTCCCATTGTGTTTTTTTCCTTCAAAGTAAGATATGTGCAGTGTGCATAGGAATTTGTTCATAGTTTTTTTTTTAAACTATATTCTGGCCCTCCAACGGTCTGAGGGACAGTGAACTGGCCCCCTGTTAAAAAAGTTTGAGGACCCCTGCATATACTGTAAGCCCTAAAGCAACCACTAAAATAAAGTTATAACAAATAAGCTAGCAATGGAGATAAAATAGAATCATAAAAATATTCAATCAATCCAAAAGAAGGCCAAAAACCCCCAAGACCCCATGAAAAAAGTGAAAAAATCACAGATGGGACAAATAGATAACAAATGCAAGTAGGAGATTTAAACTCAGTCATATCCGTAATCATATTGAGTATAAATGATAAAAGGTAGAGATTGTTAGATTGGATGAAAAAGCAAAAGACAATTGTATGGTGACTATAAAAAAGACACTTTAAATATAAGGACAAAAATGGTTAAAAGTGAATGCATAGAAAATGATATACCATCCAACACTAATCAAAAGAAAGCTTAAGTGGCCATATTCATATCAGACAAAATATATTTCAGAACAAAGAATACTATCGAGGAAAATGAAGGTAACTTAAGAGGACAGCATAATTCTAAATGCTTATGCATCTAATTACAGCGATTGAAAATGCATGAAGCAAAAACTCATAAAACTGCTGGAAGAAATCCACAAATCCACAATGATAGCCAAAGATTTCAATACCACTCTTAATAACTGATAGAACAAGAAGGCAGAAATCAGCAAGGATATAGAGGATTTAAGCAACACTATTAAAGACCTTGAGCTAATTGACATTTAGAGACCATTTCACCCCAAAGCGTTCTTTTCAAGTGCATGTGAACATTTGTGGACATTTATTTAGTCCTTATTAGGTAGAGGCTATCATCGTCATTTCTATTTGTAAGAGAGTAAACAAGGCCTGAAGAAGTTAGGTAACTCAGTTGTTAAGGGCTTTGAACCCTGGCTATCTGACCCAGAACTCTTAATCACAAAGCTGTATGGCCTCCCCAGGGCACCTGGGATAGCTCAGGTCTCTATGACTTAGAATGCAATCTTTTTTAAATCAACAAAGGAATGGGCGACTCCAACCGCATTCTCTAAATATCATCGGGAAAGAAAGTACCTGCCCCCTTTCCTCTCATATTCTTACTCAACCCAAATGGCCTGTCTGCTTCTTTTAAGTGACATGACTTATAGGAGTCATAAACTCAGGTTCCGCAGCCGCAGGGGCTGAAGGAGAAGACAGTTGAAGACCATAAAAGGTTCATGGGGGCCGCTCTTCCTCAGAACGTGTCCCTGTTGAATGGGTGGTCTTTTAACACATGCAAACAGAGATCTAGCTTTTTGCTCTTCTTCAAATGCTGAGATCCAGTCAAAGACTCCTTTTCCGCGAAGAAAACCCGTTTTTATTAAAATGAAGCAAAGAATTCTTAGCTCATGGTTGAATTTCTTTGCTTATTTGTTATTAGTATTGTAAAGTATATAATAATTACAACCACAGAAGAACTTTGTCATGTTTTCGGAGGCCAGATTTCCTTATTTACTGGCAATAGAGGGGACCTTTTTAAGGGATCCATGGCTGAAGCCTCCTGACACATGGCTGTGCTAGGGGAGAAAATGTGAAATGGGAACTATGCATGCTAAGCAGGGAATTCACACGACTCAGCAAATGTGAATCTTGATAATAAAATAGTGAACCAGTTTTCTTTTTAATATGAATTGGATACGTCTCATTCTTTCCCTGCACCTCTCCCATTCCTCCTCCCAGTCCTTTCTGCTGGAGTTCTCTGCTGTGTCAGAGCCCACCTACCGGTTGTTCCCAGCTACAGTCACTGAGTCCCCAGCTCTTCCTGCCCCTCTCATTTCCCTCAACAGCCCCCTTTCCTTTCCCTCAGGCTTCTTGTTCCTCCAGCTGTCTCCTCCCTCCCTTCCCCCGGCTCCACGGTCCCCGGGGAGATCAAAGAGTGACAGTGTGGCTACCGCCCAGCTCCGAGCATTTTCCAGCTCCCCCTCCTGGCTGGGCTGAGTTGAGGGGCTGAGCGGACAGGAGAAGTCTGGGTTGGGGCGCATGGCTTCGGGGACCCGGGGATTATGGAAGAGGTGTCGGAAGCAGGGTTTAATCCATTAGGAAAACAGAATTCCCTTTGTGCCAGTGAGTGTGGTGTCCCTCCGTCTGGGGCTTTGCCACATATTCTTGAAAGCCATTGTTGGCACTCGGGTTTGGAAGGTTACGAGCTGTGGCCGGTGGGAGCGGACCCGACTGTGGACGCGATTCCCTGGGACTGAATTGACCCTAGAGTCAAGAGCGGGAAGAGTCACCCTCGGGGGGGCCTCTAGAGCAAAGGAGGGGGAACGGCAACTGGCCAATCGGGAGGCGGGGCCCAGACGGGCTTCCCCTCCTCGCTGGTGAGCTGCGGAACTGTGCAAAGTTGGGAGCTCAGTCGCTGGCCCGGCGGGAGAGCAGCGGAGGCGGCGGCGGCGGCGGCGAGGGCGGCTGGACTCGGACCCGCGGCGCCGCAGGCTCAGAGCTGCCCCGGGGCATGGACCCCGCGCGCTGCCGGCACTCCCTCACTCGCCGCCCGGGGCCCGCGAGCAGATAGCAGTCTCGGAGGAAGCCTCGTCCAGACAAAAGCTGCTGCCTCCTTGCCCTGCCCAGCCCCTGGAGGGATTCGAGTTTGGTGCCCGTCCCGGTCCGATTCTCAGCGCCAAACTTTTTGCTCCTTCAGGGACTGAGAGAGTCTGATCAGTTTCTCTGCGAGGAACACGTCCGCCTGTTGTTGAGAAGGGCTAAGCACAGCGCTTAGGCGCTCAGGAAAAACAAAACAAAACAAAACACACAGAAAAAAAAAAAAAAAAAAAAAAGAAAAGAAAAAGAAAAAAGAAAATGATTTCCTGGGAAGTTGTCCACACAATATTACTGTTTGCTCATCTTTTTTCTTCCCTAGCTCAAGATTCGAGCCCTCGGGCAGAGATCAGGGCTGAGGAAATTCCCGAGGGGGCCTCCACCTTGGCTTTTGTGTTTGATGTGACGGGTTCCATGTATGATGATTTAGTTCAGGTTATTGAAGGGGCTTCCAAAATTTTGGAGACGTCTTTGAAAAGACCTAAGAGACCTCTTTTCAACTTTGCTCTGGTGCCTTTCCATGATCCAGGTAAGGGAAATACTTAATTCTTTCTATTTGCTATGTCTCATGATAACGTTATTTCTTATGCTGTGAAATTGTTTTATTGTCTGGAAGTTTCAAAATCATTTTTAAAAAAACGTGCAGCTGAATACAGTTATAAGAAAGAATTGCTCGCTGGCGTCTGGGTTTGCACTGTGATACCAACTTAAGTCCCAGCCCTGGAGTAGATGGCTTGCTTTGGGAGCTTGTACAGTGGCCCCCAAACCTGCAAATGTGGACTTAAGGAAAACCAGAACCAAGAGTCTTGTCTTCGGCAATGACATCAAAATCAGAGTCAACTGACTCGTATTTTAGAGTTAAAACATGCTTTAATTATGAAGGCAGACTTGGACACGAGTATTTATAGCAGCAATGCTTTAACATCCAGGTTGAAAGCACATTTTGAGGGTAACTCTCACATAACAGAGGCGGAAAACCTGTTGTGTGAGACGCAGGAAGACTGTAAGTAATACCTGCTCCTGGAACTGAAAGTATGAAAATGAAAAGAGAAAATCCATTCATTTCATAACTGAAGCTGTTCATCTTTGCACCAGGTCGTCATTTGTCAGGTTCAGGAATGGGTTTAAATATTGTGTTCATGTCTCATGCAGTAGAAATGTGTGTAATTCAGTCTGTCTGTGCTTTTCAAAGGTAGTTGAGGTGAAATAACTTTATTTTTTGCCCTAAAGCCATGGGTTTCAGCTGCTGCACTGTAATATGATCCTATTTACTTTTTGCAGTTTCTCTTTAAAGTAACACCTCTCTCTGTGAGGCATGGGGGAGCCCTCATTGTCATCACCCAGGGTAGCATTGCAGGGTTTGCTAGCAATGTCCACCTGAGTTTCATTAGTGCAAGTGGCTGCCAGGTCGAAGTATAAAGCAGTGGTTTCCTAAAAGTCCTCCCCCACTGTTCTCCCACATTTTTCCTGCTTTTGAAATTCTCCCTTCACTAGAAGACCTTGATACATCCTCTTCACAATGATAGTGAAAATTTCAGATTCTTTCCTTGTGCATTTGGCAAAGATACTGAATTCAAGTTATTGCTAGGGATTAAATGTGCTAGATTTAGGTTCTTTTTTTAAAAAAGGCACTGGGAGAAGTTAGAGGGAAATTGGATGTTCTTCAAATGATGAAAACAATAACCTATCCTACTCTTCTGGGATACACATTATTTATTAGTAATTTCTACATTTAATTAGCATGAAATGGTCTTTGTATTTGAATAATGCATTGAATGGTTGTTTACTGTGGTAGTAAGACAACTCATGTGGCAATTTATTAAATGTCAAGATGCTAATTGTGATGAAGTCTGAGACTTTTGTATTTTGGAGTAGGCTAAATGTGCTTTTTTCTATAGGGTGGAATCTGGTTGACTAACACAAGGAAAGATTGTTTTCTCTAATTAATGCCACGATTTGCTTTTTTCCAAAGAACACTTATGAAATTATGTTGCTTTAAACAGAACACAGAATTTACCTCATGTCATAAATGGTAGCTGAACTAGCATGATATTTTGAAGTGATGTGAGAAATTTTGGGAATGAATGGAATTGTGACATGCTGCCTTCCAATTGTTACCCAACAGGAAAGTTTGCACATTGCTGTAGTTGACTTTTGGATAGGTTAGCAATCATGATGTGAAGCGGGGGAAACTTGGCACGCTAATAACAGATGACTAATAAATGAGAGTTTTTAAAAATTAAATTATATGAGAAAATGGTTAACTGATATAAATTGGTTTCATAAAATTAAAAGCCCAGCCCCGGCCAAAAACTGCAAAAAAAAATTAGTGGTACATATAATTTAATAAAATTATTATTATTATTATTATGTACATAGGGAAAATGGGAAATTGTGACTAAATATTGCAAAATTTTACAAAATATTCTCTGTATGTTGGGCACCTCTTCTACACACATAAAGTCTTCTTTCCCATTCATGGCCAACACGTTCCAAGATGTCTGTTTGCCTATGTATGGTGACTTTTGGGACACTATTTCCATTGTGATTCAAAATAAAAAGAAATGGCCAAATGTTTATGCCATCTAAGACTATTTAAAATATTTTTGGCTAGAAAGAGAGAAATAGAAGTTAGAACATACTATTAACTTAAAGTTAGTATTCACTCTACCAGCTTGTAATAATAGTGTATGTGTGTGGCATTTTCTGTGTGTGTGTGTGTGTGTGTGTGTGTGTGTGTGTAACCATAGAGTTTTTGATTCCTTGTAGTTCTGACTGATGATCAGCTTGGAATGATAGAAGGACGTTGCTTGGGAATGGCTGTTTTATTGAGTGACATTAGAAAAGTCAATTTACCTTTTGAATCTTTGTTTCCTGAATTGTAAAATCAAAGAACTGGATTTGAGCATCTCTAGAGTCACTTCTAATTGTGACATTTTATAACTCTCCATTTTACATCTGTTTTCATAGTCCCCAACACATAGTCCTATGGTTGTGTGATACAACTGACATGGAATGAAACAACTGACAAGGAATGAAATAACATTTAATGTAACAATTATGTTAAAGCTTGAATGCTTATGGCCCTTTGATATCTACCATCACCTTTAGCTTGATTAAATAACGGGTAAGTTCTGGGCTACAGTCCAAGGCTTTTGACAAAAACCTTTAGAATTTTGCAGATGATTGCTCTGGAGTCCTGCATTACAGTTTGGAGCAAGGTGTGTTTTTGCAGGAGGGGGAGAATTTAAAACACATGGAAACAGAGACATAGAAGAGGAAAGATGTCTAACGACTTGAAAATGAGATGATAGAGCTGTTCAGAAAGGTGCAGATAGGAAGAACATTGTGTTGGAGAACTCTGGAGTAGGAATACCAGAGAGGACCACAGACGTGGAAAGGCAGGTCAACCTTTTGCCTTTGATGTTAACTATGGTTAAGATGAGTTTTCCACCCATCTTGTATTAATTTTTAACGGCTCTATTTGTAATGTAATTCCCTCACCATACACAGTTCATTCATTTAAAATGTATAATTTGATATTCTACAGATATCATAATCAATTTTAGAACATTTTCATGACCTCAGAAAGAAATACCACATCCTTTAGTTGTCAGTCTCCTATCCTTCTGTCATTCTCCTCCTAGTCCTAAGCAAAAATGAATCTATATTTCTGTCTCCATAGATTTTGTTCTGGATTTTCACGTAAGTGGAATAATATTATATATTTGGTCTTCTGTGATTTGGCTTCTTTCACTTCAGTATAATGTTTACACAATTCATTCATGTTGTAGCATGTATTAGTACTTCATAGCCAAATAATATCCCATTGTATGATCAACTACATGTTGTTTATCCATTAGTCTATGATGAATACTTGAGTGGTTTCTACCTTTTGAAACATTATTATGAATAATGCTGCTATAAGTTTTCATGCACAAGTTTCTGTGTGGACATAGGTTTTTATTTTCTCTTGGGTATATACCTAGAAATGAAATTACTGGTTCATGGTAACCTCGTGTTTAATTGTTTAAAAAAATGCCAAGCTGTTTTCCAAAACAAGACACACTAGTTTACATTCCCACCAGCAGTGTATGAGAATTCCAATCTCTTTACATCCTCACCAACACCTTATTACAAAACTTTTTATTTTTATGTGTTGATTTTTGGTGTGATTTTTATCTAGCACCCAAAATGTATTCCTGTCTCCCCCAGAACACAACCTTAAGGGGGACTGATGGTCTCTGTTTAAGGATAGATAGCTCCATTTATCACGCTGTCATTTCCCCTCCTCTCTCCAAGAAAGAAGTAGGAACAGCAAAGTAGGTTTGGATGAGTTGCTTCATAAGAAGAAAAGTTCTCTTCTCGTTTTTCACAATCGTGTCTCCTCTTTCTTCCCAGGATATCTTATGCTAGTCTACATTCATTCATTCATTCACTCTCCTATTAAGTTTCAATCATTGCTTCACACAAAAAGGACTAAAGTAGACAAAATCTCCTGTCTTACATTCTGTTGGGGGCAGGCACAAGCAATAAAGAAAATGATTAAAACGCATGTGGTATGTTTGATGTTGATACTTGCTGGGGAGAACATGAAAAGCAAGGAAAGGGCACAGGGAAACCCTAAACTGAAAAGGTCAGATTTGAACAAAGATTTGATGGAGGAAGCAAGGAGGGTATCTGGGGAAACACCATTACAGGTGAAGGAACAATAAATGAAAAGCTGACAAGTTCAAGGAACAGTGAAAAGACCAGAGTTGTCTGACACATAGTGATGGGGGCAGTTCAGGAAAGGTCTTATAGGCCACTGTGACTTTGACTTTTATACTGAGGGAGATGGGGAACCGTTTAATGTTTTGAAGAGAGTAGTGACATGATCTGACTTATGCTTTCAGATAATCATTTGGTTGTTCAAGAATAATCTAAGACAGAGAAAGGGCAGAAACGGAGACTAGACATGAGACTATGGTAAAATGTCAGTAAAGGTGATGGTCTATCTTGTGTGAAGGTGGCCGTGAAAGTTTAGGGAAATGGTTGGAATTTTAGTATACGTTGAAGACAAAACCAGAAGAATTTAATGATGGACTAGATGTAAAGGCATTGGAAAATAAAGATGACAAGACAGGTTTTCAGGATTTCGTGTGAGTGTTGCTGTGATTTCCATAGGGTTTGTCTCCACCAAAACTCATGTTGAAATTTGATCCTTAAATGTGGCAGTGTTGGGAAGTGGGGCCTAGTGGGAGATGTTTGGCTCCTGGAGACAGATCCCTCATGAATACATCAATGGCCTCCCTTGATGGCAAATTCTCACTCTTGCAAAGTGTTTTAGTTCCCATGAGAGTGGGTTGTTAAAACCCAGGTCTGGCTTCCTGGGTTTCTCTCTCTTATCATGCGCTTTCTTTGTACATACCTGCCCCCTCCTTCCATTCTCACCATGAGTGGAAGCAGCATGAGGCCCTCACCACATGCAGCTGCCCAATCTTGAAACTTCCAGCCAATTAAGTCTTTTTTTCTTTATAAACTAGTCAGCTAGGGGTGAAAACTTGCAGCCTTCTGATTGTAAGATTGTTCTTTTTTAAGCACTAAAGGAAGCATAAAAAAGCTTCACCTTTCTCTGCTGCACCTCTTTTAATAAAACATTTTTTTTTTTTTTTTTTTTTTGTACAGTTTTTGGCCTGGGTTTGAACCTACCACCTCCGGCATATGGGGCTGGCGCCGTACTCTGTTGAGCCACAGGCACCACCCCTAATAAAACAATTTCTCTCTAGAAAATTTGGATTCAGTGAAAAAACCACACACAAGGACCTAGAAGGTCACATGTGGCTTTAAGGCTGCAGGTTTTTCACCCCTGCCAGGTGGATGGAGAGAAGTGAATGAGAAGCATTTGATGATGGGTGGGACTATGAGGCTTTAATTTTTGGATATGTTTAATTTTGAAGTGCCTTTTGATACCCAAGTGGAGATAAGAAGACAGTTTCATATACGAGGCTGGAGCTCAAGGGGACAAGTCTTGTTCAGAGATATAAATTTGAGATCCAAAGGTGTACATATAGATGGTATTTAGGGCCATCTGACTAGACATGACCACTAAGGAACTGACTGATTATAAATAGAGAAGAGGGGATGTCTAGAACTCAACCCTGGTGCTCTAATGTCCAGCTGTTAGGAAGATAAGGATGATGGGGCTGCAAAAACATGCATCCTCTTTGGAAAGAAGTATAGAGAATCCTCAAAGAACTCAAATTAGACCTCCCATTTGACCCCACAATCCCACTGCCAGGTATCTACCCAGAAGAAAGAAAACCATTTTATCATAAAGACATTTCCATTGGACTGTTTATCACAGCTCAATGTACAGTTGCCAAGATGTGAAAACAACCTAAATGCCCATCAACTCAGAAATGGATTAACAAGCTGTGGTATACGTATACCATGGAATACTATTCAGCTGTTAAAAAGATGGAGACTTTACATCTTTTGTACTAACCTGGATGGAGTTGAAGCACATTCTTCTTAGTAAAGTATCCCAAGAATGGAAAAGTAACTATCTAATGTACTCGATACTAATATGAAGGCACTAGATCTAATAGATGCTCAAATAGGAGAAAAACTCATTTCAATTCAAGTTGGAGGAGGGGGGATGGGAGAAAGGAGGAGATTGGGGTGTTTAGGGTGCTCCCACTTAATGGACACAATTTAGGGCACATCTATAATGGACACAATAAGGCACATCTTCTGGCTGTGGAACACAACTACATGATGAACTCTACCTAACAAATTCAAATATTGCGACCTGGTTGGTTATACTCTCATATTAACCTGAAATTAAAAAAAAGAAAAAGAAAGATAAGGATTAAAGAAGCCTAAGAAATTGAAGTCAGGCAGGGAGAAGAAGATTATATTATCCTAAAAGTCAAGGAAGGACTAATTGGTCAATTAGAAGGAGAATTGAAAATTGGCTAATTAATTTAGGAATTAGTTGATGACTCAACAAGAGTAGTTTCAGAGAAGAGATAGGAGCCTGTGTGAAGAGAATGCAAAGAGAATGGGAGAAGAGGAACTGGAAATTTTTGTAATGATAATTGCTGTGTCCAACTGCTGCAATGGTTGCTTTGTTCATGATGCTAAATTTGAACCTAGTTTTGGTAAGTGATTCAACCGGTATTTTATAAATTACAAATGTACTATAGGAGAAAGAACAGTTAATTTGGAACAGAAGACTTGTGTTCTCCTTATTCTTGTCATTTAAGCAAATTGCCAGGCCTCTGTTTTTCCATCTATAAAATTAGAACATTTGCAGGTTATTATTAAGGTCCATGATTTTAATTATCATATTACAGAGAAAAGTAACTACAAGGAGATTGAAAGTAGCAAGGACTTGATTCATTTGGAGAAATATCAGCATTATATTAATACATCTTTGTATATAAAAGTTTCACTTCAATAAAATTCATAAGACCTCAATAGCTTTGTATGGTTTAGCTAGATCTGCACAGAGTTAAGAAAACCTTTGAAACCATAATGAATAGAAAAAATTTTACAAGGAAATATTGCACATTTAGACCTTGAAAATCTATGCATTTATATGAACCGAACTTCAAACTGAAAAGTTTTCAGTTTTAATATGTAGAGGAAGAGCCAAGAAGCTATTGGTTCCCTTTTGCCTCCAGCACATCCTACAGGGGTAGCATTTTTATAAGCGAACGGACCAGTCTGTTATGTCCAGGAGAAATTCAGCTGAAGGGAATGCACTAAAATTTAATTGTGAGAGATTTTGATTGGAGAATGATAACTTTTGTTTCTCAGGATGATTAAATACTTCAGTGTGAGAAGTGAGTTCTATGTCACTGGATGTTTCCTGAGGATATGTTTTGTTATGAATATTAAAAACTTTCTCACATAAAATCAAAAATTTTGAATACACAGAGTATTTTCAATTTAACAGAATCCTCTATGATGTTCACAGAATGAAGGGCATTTTTCTTTTCTTCATCTTGTTAAGTTGAGGAACAAACTTGCACATAATCATGGATACATTAGAATTTGGCTTTGCTTATGATTTGTCTCTGATTAAACAATGATCATTCCTGATGGTCTTTATAATTCTGCTTACTCACCTTTATCCCTCACTAGAAATTAAGCTTCTTGGGTAAGGACTGCTTCATTCATCTAACAGACACACAAGAGACACTCAAGAAATGTTTTATGAATGAATGAATGAATGCTGGAGATAAGAAGCAGTCATCTCTCTGGGGGTATTTTAATCATATGTTTCACATTTATGATTTTACTTTTTAAATTACAAGTGGAAGAATGAAACTTACAACATAATAATTTGCTAATTAGGCCTTTGGGTGATAATATATCCCCCATCCAAGTTTGGATATGAAATGGAAGGATCACGATGTCCCAGATGATGCCAAACTCTTGGGTAGTCATCGAATGTTTGTATATCAGGTGATTCTGTTGGGTATTTATGTACAGTCTGAAATGTTTCAGTGGGATGTGATAAGACAGTCTGCCCACCATCTAATGTTAATTGGACTGGCTGAAGGATTGTCACAACAATTAAACTAATTTCCAAGGAGCATTATACAAACAAAGGATCCATGCATAAATGTTCTCACAAGTCTGTGGGAATTCTCTACCTTGGTTTTGTCTTTTCTGATAATTTGAAGATTCTCCATCACTCTGGAGAATAGGAAAGTTAAAAAAAAAAAAGACTTTGGTTAAGTGTAAGGTATAATGATGTCAACTTTCCCTACCATAATGGTATTATCATGGTTAAATAAAATAGTATGTGAAAGTATTTTAAAAGTATTATAATAGACTGAATGGTGCTGCTTTAACTTACTGATTAAGTAACTCTATAAAGATTGAATAAGTACTGGAGAGAATCCAGTAAACAAGGAAAATAGTATAAGATTTATACAAGACTAAAAAGCTAATAGAAAAAGAATTTATTTGATGACTTGGTTACCAGTCAACCTATAGGCAAAGGATGATTCAACCCAGTTCAATTGTAGCTCCATTTTAATATATGCAATTTTGAGAAGCATGTATTCTTTGCTATGCTGTCCCCTAGAGCCACAGACCACTGCATCATAACTGGGAAGTCAGCAAGAGAATTAAAAAACCCAAAGATAAACCATTATATTCATTAAGTCATTCACTCTTCAGTCAATTATACACTTCTTACCATTTGTCAGGGACTATGCTAGGTACTTTTGATTCAAAGACAATGAAGCATAACTTACAAGAAGCTAATAGTCTATGGGAAGGAGGGCAAGAGAAAAGACAATATAATATAATACAGCTTTTTTTTAAAGAGATGGAATATTGTTATGTTATTCAGGCTGGGCTTGAACTCCTGGGCTCAAGTGATGCTTCTGTGTCAGTCTTCCAAGTAGCTGAGACTATGGGTGCACATCATTTACCTGGCTCATGATATATTTTATGGGAGAAAGAAGCATGGGGTGCTGTGTAAGCCCAGAGCAGTGTACCTGATTCTGAACCAGGAGGGTGATGGTCAGTTTGCTGGAGGAACTGTAGCCTGGACTGAAACCTGAAGAAAGTTCATGAGTAAAAGAAGTTTAATCAAAACGTTAGGGAGTTTGGATTTCATCCTGAAAGATATCGGGAGCCTGGAGGGATTATAAGCGAGGAGTGACATGGTTGGGCTTTCATTTGAGATCTGTATCTCTTGGACGGATTAAAGCAGGGGAGTCCTGAGAGCTGGGAGAGGAAATGTGAGGCCATTGCAAAAATTCAAGGAGGAAATATTGAAGTGACTTGGGCATAGGGATAAACAGATGGGATTCTCAGCTACTAAGAAATGCCAATGCACTGGATGTAGTCCTAAGAACATGAAAAAAGGGAAATATGATTGCTTTTTGGAGGTTAAGATATGAAATCAGTATACAGTGGAAGAAAAAAATATGCAAAGTTAGCTTTAAGAGGCAATGTTACCCTTGGGCCAGTAAGTCTTTATAGTAAGCTCCTTATACATTAACTTGTACAAAATAAAATACCTACCTAAGGGTATGTGATCAGCCATGAAAAAGAGACTGACAGAAACAGACTGAAGCAGTATACAACCGATTCTAACAGGGGTTTAGGATGTTAGTTCATTCTATACTTGAATAATCAGTCCACCCATCAACATTACTTCTAACTGTGGCGATAGACTGTTTATCGTTCTAAATATGTAATGATGCAATTACATATTTGGCTCATATTATTAACTCTCCTTGTTCTGGTTGCATGCTCACCAGTTTCTTGACAATTAACTCTCATGCTTGTGGGGAGAGAAGAATCTGGTCAGACTGCCACATACATCAGGTTTGCCAGACAGTTATATTCCTTACTGGTAACTCATACTTTGGCATGCCAGTTGTATACATCAGTCTCTATTATTTAAAATATTCTGACAGGGTCAAGTTCAAGTTTCTGAATTTGCAAGTCTGAGAGCCAGTCTTTGGTCAATGATGGTGAACTTATCAAAGTAAACGTCTCCCTGGGGGGATCTGTTTGGGTAGCCTGTCTGTCTCTAGGTATCACTCTTCAGCATTTCCAACTGTCACTGTTAGTATGAACAGTGCCAAATAGCTGTTCTGTTCACTTGAAACTTATGTAGATGACAGCTGAAGCCATTGGAATAAATGAGATCATCCAAGGAGAGTGTGTAGGCTGAGAAAAGAAGATAGAAATACGGAGAACATAAGCATTTAAAAGACAGACAGGAGAAGGGAAGTTCATAAAGGATTCTGGAAAAGAGCTTCCAGGAAAATAGGGAGAGAAATGGGAAGGAGCAGTCTTAGAAGTCAAATATGTCCTTTTATATGGTTACTGAAAATAAAGGCTAACCAACATGGAACCAAAAAGATCAGTTTCATTAGAGTTGTGGAACCAGAAGTCTGAAATGATGGGTAAAAAAATGGGGCGTGTAAGTAAAGTAAGCCTCATGAAACACAACAGAATGGTTAAAAGCATAGGCTCTGGATTCCGATGTTTGGGTTACAAGCCTGATGTATCAATTACTTGTATTATCTTGACTTCTTTTTACTTCAGTTTCAGCAAACTGGGGGTAATGTTATCTACTTTATAAGGCTGATGTGAGGATTGATTAAAATAATAAATGTCCGAAATTTAGCAAAATCTCTCCTACATAGTCAATTCTCAATACACATTAGTTATTAAAACTTAGTATTAAAGAAGAAGGTTTTATTTTGAAATGGGAATGAGGAGAGAATGTTTAAGTCCTGTTAGAAAAGAGGAGAGTAGAAGAGATTGAAAAGGCCAGAGAGACGAGATAATTTAGGGAACTAGGATTCTGAGGAAGCAGGAAGAGGTGGGATGCAAAGAAGATTGGCTGTGGGCAAGAGAAGACCTTTGGCTCAGTGTAAAAAGAGAGAAATAGGCACGGGCAGCCCTGGTTGTGGACAATGTGATGGGTAGGGAGTTTGGGGTAGCTTTCTGTAGTATGAACTCTCTATTTCAAAGAAACAGAAAGGTGAGTCATTTGATAGAGGAGGGAGGTGGTAGAAGGGTAAGGGATTTTACAAGAATGGAATTTTGGAGGGGGGAGGCTAACTATGGACACACATTAGGTTCTTAGAACTATTGTAGTTCAGAATATGAATCTGTGATTCCTGCACACTGCCCTGCTGTTTGATTTTCTCCAAAAGCCCACATTGACCTGGGCATACCTGCTGAGATCGACCACTGATTTGATTCAGGACTAGGATTTTGTTAAGTAGGTGTGACTAAAGAAATAGGATATGGTTGAGAAGGTTATTGATAAGAGAGACTGTGAAGTGACAGATCATGGGGTCCAACCTGGACGTATTGGATTGACAAGAGTTGGGATTTTGTGTATGAAGGACAATAGATCAAGGATGTTGAGATTATTGCTAGGAAGAGTCAAAGTGATTAATTATAGAATTGAGCTTGGGTAGAAAAAGAAGTTAAATCAAGATGACGATCCCAGGCTTGAGATCAAGGAACTTGAACACTTTAGAGTTGAACACAGATGTCAGAGTAACCCAGATAATAGCAGAGCCTAGAATGGTGAGGAAGACAGTGAGACAAGCATTCAATTTTTATTTAATAAGAATTTTTGGGACCTCTCCAGGAGACAGTGGACAATAATGAAGGTTAGAGGGTGTCATGCGTAGAATATACCTCAGAGTGGAAGGTGTTTTCTCTGAGCAAGGAACTAAGAGGGGATAAAATGCTGATCAACCGCTGATCCTGTTGCATCCGGGGTGTCGTTCAATGAGCAGACCCCACTGTGGAGGGCTGCTGGGGAGGTGGTGCTGTCAAGGGAGGGTCCTATTCCTGCTAAAGTAGGAGGTTGGTGGAGGGTTTCTGTGGGAAGATGATTTGGAAGGACCCCAAATTTGCAAGGGTGTAGTGGTGAGAGAATGGGTCAGGAGAGAGGAAAGAAAAAGGAGAGTAGGAGAGAAGGGGAATAGTTGGTATGGCGGGGAATGGCCACAGATGCTGGCCAGGTAAAGTTGGATGAGATATATCTGTTGCAAAGTTCTGACTGATGCTTGAGTATAAATTTAAGATACTGATGGGTTCAGCCTCTGGAAGAGGTGGAATCTGATGAAGTCACTATTGGCAACTCAGTCTGAGGGTAGTATGGTTGGCAGAGGTTCAGGAAGAAACACCTTACTTCATATGTCTTGTTGACATACACTTAGCAGCATTGTTTTTATTTCTAATGAGCTACCACTTTTTTTTTTTGAGTCTTTACCATGGAGCAGGCACTGCTTTATCTTATTTAATGGTCTTATCTAAATGGTCGATCTTCATTTTATATAGCAGGCAACTGAGGCTGATACTGTGTGTGCTCTTACAAAATATAAAAAAATTTCCTGGACAAGAACTGGTTTCCATAAGTCATTTTTTTCCTTCTTTTATTTTAATAAACATGGGAGATTGGAGAGATATGCCCAAGGAGGTGGGGCAAAGGGAATGTGGATGTTTCCTAGGGATGCCTTAACTAAGTACCACAAACTGGGCAGCTTAAACAATAGAAATTTATTGTGTCACCGTTAGGGAGGCTGCAAGTCTGAAATCAACATGATGGCAGAGTTGTTTTCTTCTGAAAGCTATGAGGACAAATCCATTCCATGCCCCTGCCCCAGGTTTTGGTGGTTTGCTGGCAATCTTTGGTTTTCCTGGCTTGTAGATGCATCACCTGGATCTCTGCCTTCATTTTCCCCTGTCACTCTCTCTGTGTGCTGTGTCAAATTTTCTTTGTTTTAATGAGGACATCTGTCATATTGAATCGGTAGCCCACCATACCCCAATATGATGGCATCTTAGTTATATCTGCAATGACACTTGATAAGGTCACATTCTGACATGCTGTGGGATAGAACTTTACCATAGGGATTTCTGGAGGACATGAATCAACCCATAGCAGGTCACTCATCAATTAACATGACAAAACCCAAAGCTCTTTAACTCTTTTACTATAGAGACTCAGTTTGCCTAAAATTTCTGATCAAAATGTTTGCATCAGTGAGTATCACAGGCTCTAAACTAAGATCCTGTTTTTAAGTAGGAACAAAGTTTTCACAGGCAGTTATGGAGCGAGGGGTTAATGTGTTTAGAGTACTACTTTAGTCCTTGCAATGATTTGCATTTAAGAAACCTTTCATTTTTACTTTCAAGCATGGCATTTAATAATCCATCCTTTCTTGGTGATTTTGAGGTATTTACTTTTGAAATGGGAAAAATCACATAGGAAATCTGGGAATTATGCATAGGTTCTAAAATATTTTGACTTTGTATACCCCTGGGTTTCTTTTCTTGGAAACTTCTTCAAACACACTAACTGGAACAATTTTTCCTTAGCATACATCTCAGAGAACGCCCCTTGAAGTACTGTTTTACAGCAGATGGAAGGAATTCCTTGAAGTTCCCAAGCTGCACGGCACACTGATTCCCACTGAAAATGCTTTAGGGCAACCAGTAACTGCTCTTGCCAAACTCTGACAGGGAGAGAGTCTGGTGAAATGAGATTCATGGGTGATGTGGAGGAGATAAATATGTGAGGTGGTACTTGTTTTCATATATATATATATATATATATATATATATGTTTTTTTTTTTTTTTTTAAACAAGAAGAAATTCAAGAAAAAATATTAAATCACAAATTTATAAACAAATTATAAAGTAATCTCTGT
>CAUYPK010155809.1:0-11606 GCA_963574355.1 Loris lydekkerianus
AAAATGAAATACCTAGAAATATACCTAACAAAGAAGGTGAAGGACTTCTACAAAGAAAATTATGAAATCCTCAGAAAGGAAGTAGCAGAAGATATTAACAAATGGAAGAACATACCATGCTCATGGATGGGAAGAATCAACATTATTAAAATGTCTATACTTCCCAAAGCAATCTACCTATTCAATGCCATTCCTATTAAAATAACAACATTGTGCTTTCAAGATTTAGAAAAAGTAATTCTGCATTTTGTATGGAAGAAGAAAAAAGCCTGGATAGCTAAGGCAGTTCTTAGTAATAAAAATAAAGCTGGGGGCATCACCATACCAGATTTTAGACTATACTACAAAGCCATACTGGTCAAGACAGCATGGTACTAGCACAAAAATAGAGACATAGACACTTGGAATCGAATAGAAAACCAGGAAATGAAACTAACATCTTACAACCACCTAATCTTTGATAAACCAAACAAGAACATACCTTGGGGGAAAGACTTCCTATTCAATAAATGGTATTGGGAGAACTGGATATCCACATGTAAAAGACTAAAACTGGATCCATACCTTTCCCAACTCACAAAAGTTGATTTAAGATGAATAAAGAACTTAAACTTAAGGCATGAAACAATAAAAATCCTCAAAGAAAGCATAGGGAAAACACTGGAAGATATTGGCCCGGGGGAAGACTTCATGAAGAGGACTGCCATGGCAATTGCAACAACTACAAAAATAAACAAATGGGACTTCATTAAACTGAAAAGTTTCTGTACAGCTATGGAGACAACAACCACAGCAAATAGACAACCTACACAATGGGAAAGGATATTTGCCTATTTTGAATCAGACAAAAGCTTAATAACTGGGATCTATAAAGAACTAAATTAATCCGCATGAAAAAAGCCAACAATTCCATATATCAATGGGCAAGAGACATGAATAGAACCTTCTCTAAAGAAGCCAGACAAATGGCTAACAGACTTATAAAAAAAGTTCATCATCCCTATTTATTAGAGAAATGCAAATCAAAACCACCCAGAGGTACCATCTAACCCCAGTGACATCAGAAAATCTCCAAAACCACAGATGCTGGTGTGGATGTGGAGAGAAGGGAACATTTTTACACTGCTAGTGGGACTGCAAACTAATACAACCCTTTTGGAAGGAAGTATGGAGAAACCTCAAAGAACTCAAGCTAGACTTCCCATTTGATCCTGCAATCCCATTACTGGGCATCTACCCAGTAGGAAAAAATCATTTTATCATAAGAACACTTGCACTAGACTGTTTATTGTAGCTCAGTTTACAATTGCCAAAATGTGGAAACAGCCTAAATGCCCACCAACCTAGGAATGGATTAACAAGCTGTGGTATATGTATACCATGAAATAATATTAAACCATTAAAAAAATGGAGATTTTTACATTCTTCTTATTAACCTGGATGGAAGTGGAAGACATTATTCTTATTAAAGCATCACAAGAATGAAGAAGCATGAATCCTATGTACTCAATTTTGGTATGAGGACAATTAAGGTCACGGTGGGGGTGGGGGAAGGGAAGAACAGAGAGAAAAGAAGGAGGGAGGGGTGTGGAAAGGAAGAGCAGAGAGAGGGAAGAAGAGAGGGGGGGTGGGGCCTTTGTGTGTGCCACACCTTTTGAGTCAAGAGGGACTTTACCTAACAAATGCAATCAGTATAACCTGGCTTATTGTACCCTCAATGAATTCCCAACAATAAAAAAAAAAGAAAGAAACATTCACATGCTGTAAAAATATATTTGTAGATAATATATCAGATGAAGAACTTACATCCAAAATATTTAAAGAACAGTAAAGGCTCAATAAGCCAAACAACTTCAACAAAATGGACTAAAAACTTGAATAGACATGTAAATAGCTGATGCCTGAAGATAACCAAATCTCCATATTACCTGTTATTTAAAAAATCCAAATTAAACCATGATGATCTAATGCTACATACCCAATAGAAGACTTATGATAAAATAGTTGATACCAAATACTAACTAGGATATAAAGAATTGGAACCTTTATACATTTCTGGGAGAAATGCAAAATTGTAAAGTTACTTTGACAAATATTTGGCAGTTCCTTAAAGTTAAACATAAATCTACTATATGACCCAGAAATTCCTTTTCTAGGATTGTACCCAATAAAAGGTAAAAATATCTCTCTTCTAAGTAGATATTGTTGGCTGCATAATTCATGATAGCCCAAATTTGAAAATAATCCAATATCCATCAGCTGGTGAATCCACAAACTCTTAATGAAATACTCTTCAATAATAAAAAAGCTAAAATGTTTAATGATGCATGATCCATGATACATGGACCTAAAAACATGCTAGATACAATATATTATATATTGTATGGAAAGCAGATCTGTGATGCCTACAATGAGGGCAGGATTAGGACTTTATTTCTAATAGACTCATGGAATTTTTTTTTTTTTTTTAATGATGAGAATGTTGAAAAACTTGATTGTAGTGATGGTAGCAAAACTTTACTAAAATTATCAAAATGAACACCTCACACCGGCTGAATTTTTTTTTTTTTTTTTTAGACAGAGCCTCCAGCTGTCACCCTGGGTAGAGTACTGTGACATCACAGCTCACAGTAACCTCAAACTCCTAGGCTCAAGTGATTCTCCTGCCTCCGCCTCCCAAGCACCAGGGACCCAGGTGCCTGCCACAACAAGGGGCTATTTTTTGGTTGCAGCCGTAAATGTTGTTTGGCGGCCCGGGCTGGATATGAACCTGCCAGCTCAGGTATATGTGGCTGGTGCCTTAGTGGCTTGAGTCACAGGTGCCGAGCCTTTTTCTTTTTTTTTTTTTTTTTTTTGGCTGGGCTGGGTTTGAATCCGTCACCTCCAGCATATGGGGCCCATGCCCTACTCCTTTGAGCCACAGCTGCCACCCACTGACTACATTTTTTGACATAAATTGTACCTTAATAAATATAAATAATGATTTTTAAGCACCAGGCATTGTCATTGAAGGTAAGTGAACACTAGAGTTGTTGAATATAGAGCTACAGAGGCAGTCAAGAAACAGACTTTTAATGTCAAGTGCTATGTACTGAATGATTTTGTGCCCTATAATTCGTATTCAAGGCAATATGAAGATACAGAAAAAAAAAAAAAAAAAAAAAAAAAAAGTGGCCATCTGCAAACAAGGAAGAAGTCCCTCAACAGACATGAAATCTGCTGGCACTTTGACTTTTGGACTTCCCAGCCTCCAGAACTGTAAGAAAGAAGGCCATTCAGTCTATAGTACGGAATTTCTTCAGATTTGCTTCTGTCCCAGTATATGACTCTATTTTTGTAAATGTTCTGAGTGCATTTCCAAATGTGAAATACATTTAGAGACTCTGAAGTGCAGTATTTTCTGTCAAGAAGATTAATTTAGTTATTCATAAAATTCCTTATTTTAGAAAATATCTTATAGAAAAATGTAAAGTAAAACAAATAAAACTCTATCCCTATTTAATTATATATAACTTTTAGTTAGTCCATCTGCCTAGAATGCCTTCTTCCACCCACATTTATCCAAATTCTCTTAGTCTTTTCAGGCCTAACTCAAATGTCTTACTTTCTAGAAGGTTTTATTTATTTCTCAAGTTGGATGTACTCTTTTTGTTTTCCAAAATCTATAGCATTTTATTTATATCTTTAATATTACAGACATTGAAGTGTATACTATTCTCTTAGTAGATTATGGCTTCCTGGAGGTCGGTAGTGGGAGAAATTCGTCTTTAATTCCCAAATATCTTTGTCTTAAGTATACCTCAAAAAGCTTTTTATGGTTGAGTGAATTAATATAGTCACAAAAACTCCAGGCCTAAAAAGGAGATCAATAATCCCCTTATAGAAATTTAGTCTATTTTTAAAATCTACTCTTTTCTTTATCTTGAATAATTATCTTTATCTTTTAAAAACTGGACTTATTTTTTCATTCCTCTTTTGCCTCAATAAAATCATAATTGTGTACTTAAACCCCTAAGCTACTAGATTCTTTCAAAATACCGTATTTGAGGTGTATGAGAAAAGGTTTCTGAAAAAATGAATCTGAGAATATTGAAAAGGTCGCCCAGCTTTAGCACACAAAAGTCGCATGTAAAGCTCTCAATACTACAGTATTTTGATAATAGACTTAAAGCCCTAAGGAGAAAAGGAAATGAAACAAATGAATACATTGCCACGATGCAGTTTGCAAATACAGTGAAGACCAGTAGAGCAGAGGAACAGAGGCTTTTCATACAATTATTGACATTCACACCCAAGTTTTGATCTAAGAATATCTTTCAGATGAAAAGCCTCACTGTCTATGTTTAGATAAAGCCTATGTTTGAAAAATTTGATCTATTAGTAAAAAATGCTAACATTAAAACCTGCCCTTTCTAATTTTTTGAATCATTAGGAAATATTAAATGAAAATTGTTCTGCATGCAGGTAAAGTGCACATTAACTCAATAATTCAATTTATAATTAACTTACTGAAGTAGTTTGGAATATTTAAGTCCTTATTTAGTTTCATTATTCTTTCACATCCCCTGAAATTTGAATAGATATAGCTAGATTTTGAATTCCTCACAACCTTTTGGCTAGAAATGTCATAATAGGTGTTTGAGATCCCAATTATGCCACGGGACCTTTACAAGATAGCACACTGCATATGCAGTCATTAATTTTGTGGTATAAAAGTACAATCTAGTGTTCTTTTTATCTGTAAAAGGCGTACAAGAGTAGACAAAACTATAGGCAACATGTATTTAACCTCATCTCAACAATGCCTAACTCCATTTCAATTGAACAAGGAAAAATTTCAGTCAAGGTTGAGATGTTAAAAAAGTCTGATAATCCAAATGAGAAAATCTACAAAGTGTAGTCAACCAAAGAAATGTAACAAAGAGAAATGACGAGCTTAGGAAAGAATTGTAGGATCTATGGACAAAGCGTGCTCTAGGAAATACTGAAAAGGGTGCATACAAATAGGTATTGCTGCTCCAAAAGGACCTGAATCACCAGATGGAGGAGGGAAAAATATCAAATGGCTTGAACAATTAAACCAGTAGTTACCCAGAGTGAAAATAAAGCACGCATGTGTGTGTGTATTCCTGTTAACATTTGTATAAGATCACACATTAATTAGTATGTACAAATCAAAATTGATCTGTTTTCCTACTTAGCTTGAAATTTTGATTTCATCTTCACAAAATAAAAAAGAGAATCTTAGATACTATATATTCTGACAATAGTGCACAATACATTTTATTAATTTATTCAACTAGAAAATTCTGAAATTTATTTAGCGTGTACTATATATCTGATACTGCCCTTATTTTTTAAAAGATATAAGGAAATTTAAAATGTAGTTGTCTTCCACTAATACAAAAGACACACACTTCTGTTTTCTGATTTGCAGTTTTTGGCCGGGGCTGGGTTTGAACCCACCACCTTCAGTATATAGAGCCGGCACCTTACTCCTTTGAACCATAGGCACCACCCAAAAGACACACACTTTAACAAATAATTTTAAAACTCTACTGTGATTATTTTATGTCTTTTTTAAAAACTTGGTCCTGGATCTATTCACTTATTTCTGTGTCAAGTTATTTTATGTTGCATACTGATGTTGTGCTTTGTGTTTTTAAGTGTAAAATCGTGTTTTTAAGTAAAAAATTATACAAAGATAATCACTATATTTTCCTTCAAAATATTTGCTTCTGAACTGTTGAAGACACATTCCTATTCAACATTTACAAAATACCGCATGAAACTTGGTCTAAACAATACAACATGAAAAATTTGTTTTATCATCAAATGCTATAAAAATATTTTCTGAATGACTATATTTGTCTTTTATGCATTTTTTGAAAGAAAACTTTGAGCTCAGAGACTTAACCATCAAAATGCCATTTCACTGGACCTTCCTCACTGAACTTTTCTTTCTATCAATGGTTTCAATTTTTCTTTAGCTTCCCTTCCTTGCACCTGTTAAAACTCACCTTAATTATTCTGTGCTATAAGATAAGCTGTTATTTAGGGAATAACTTAAATATCCCATAAGTGATGTAAGTGAAGTGTGAAGAGTGGTATCAGAGCCTGGGATTGATGACAGTTCCTCATCTCTCCCAGTTTAGAAGGATCTGGGAAAGTTGGAATGTATTTAGCTAAGTGGATGATGGGGCCAGAGCTTTGGGCTAAGTTTCTCAGAAGCAAATGTGAATCCTTAGAAAGTTGTGTTAAAGTAATGACTTGCCTTCAGACATAAGGCAAAAAAATGCCTTTATAAGAAAGCACATGCAAGGGCATTTCTAATGGAAACAGTAAAGTCACTTTACCCACAATTTCAGGGACAGATAGAAAAAAAAGGATAAAATATTTAACACATCAAATATATCTTATTTGTCTTAATAAATCAAGATTATATTTACTGAAAAGATTTTTTTATGTTATAACATTAGTAGTAATGAAAAGGTTTTGACAATTTATTATTTTTCACATAAATTATACTTCCCACTGAAATACATCAATATGGAAATTTAATAGAAAATTTCTTAAGAGATAATAGTTTCATTGTAGGATTTTAAGTTCCTATATGCCTTATATTGACAGATATTTCTCTACCAGCCAGAAGCATCTGTTACCTGATCACAATATTAACAAATACATATTTTATTTTTATAGCCTGAAATAGTATTTTCTTCTTTGAATTCTTATTTTGTACTATATGTTCTATTGATATGTTCCATTTTATTTAAAAACATGTAATATAAAATTTTATTCTATATCATATAATACTTTATATGTTATGCTTTATCATAATTTATATACTCTTTCTTTATGTAACAATAAACCAGAGGCTAAGGAGCAAGTTTAAATGCTCAGAAACTACCTTCAGATAGCTCATTACCTACAATCATATGAATATATCTAAGAACTAAGGGCCTAAATTTATAATGGTTAAACAAAAACTTACTAGATCAATGTTAAATATAAAGAAAATTTAAAATTCCAGAATTTTAAAATCCAGGCCATGTCATTTCTGAATGGAGTGGCTGTGGGATTTGGCCACCTTTAGGCTCAGCATGCCTCAGTCCTCAGGAGACTGCTGCAGCGTGTTCCAGGTGGCTCATTTAAAATGGGTTTGAGAAAGCTATTATGATCATTTTATGCTGGCAATATACCCAATACTATCAATTTGTTCAGATTTGTTTTCTATGTAAATTGCTGACCTACAATGACTACATCACTTGTTTTACTCCAAAACACATATTAATGGCTAAATTACAATCTGGGAACAGTAGCCCACAAATTTGTGTTTCATTGGATTAATCCAAGGGACTTGTTCTGACTCTTTTTTTGTCACCCTAATTCCACTCTATACCATTTCAGTAAGTGAAAACTCTCTGAAGTGTCTCCAAACCTGTGCCTTCTTCCCTCATTCCCATCTTACTAATCTTTTCCCAGAGCACACTGACTTTATAGTCTGTCATGAGAACTGATAAAGCAAAGTATGTTCTTCATTTCCCCCCACACATATTTATTTAGCAAGGTAAATAAAAATGAAAGTAAAGGGTAAGAGGGAGACAAGATGGAAAAGAAGGAAGGAAAGAGGGAAAGGAGAGAGGAAAGGAAGGGACTTGGAAGAAGAAAAAGAAGAGGGAAGAAGGCAGTTTGAAACTCTTCAAGTATCAAACTCTGCAGAAAATGAGGAAGAGTAAACTCCTAACTTCAAGAGTCATGCAGGCTAGATAAGGAGGCATAAAGGTAAGTGCTCTCTATACAGAGAAAGCAGAAAGCACAGCTAAAAGGTCAAACCAGGGCAAGGACATGAAAGATTGATGGTTTTTCATGTGATATAGGAGAAATGGAAAATATTAATAGAGGATATAGAATGATCACTGATGCTAAGTCAATGAACAGATACTGTTGGACTTAATGATCTGACCCTTAGATAGTCACTAAATATTACAATAACAGAAAAACAAACACCACTGTACTCACTAGAAATTGGCACTAACTGAACAGCACTGGTATGCACAGATAGAAGTAAAACACAATGGAAATTGGAAGGTGAGAAGGCAGAGAAGGGGATGGGTGATATCATACCTAGAAGATGCAATGTACTTTGTTTGGGGTTATTGGGCACACTTTTTAAAATTTTAATTAACAAATTTTTCTCTAGATCTATGTATTTGTACCTCCCATTATATTGTGAAATTGAAAAAGAAATTAAAAGGAAAATTACTAAATTCCTGGGCAAGAACAGTTCTAGTAACAAATTACCAGCAATTCAAGTCCAGAAACATATAGAAAAAATTATACAGTAATCTACAATAATAAAGTAGAATTTACTTCCATAATACAAGGTTGGTTTAATACCAAATATCAATAAATTCAATATAGTATTGCAATAAAATAAAGACAAAAGCTACTTTTATTCATCTCAGTATGTGAATAAAAGGCATTGGACAAAACTTAATACCCATTTATGCTAAAAAATAAGTCAGGGGTTGGGGAGGGAAAAAGAGGCCGAATCAGCTCCCACCTAATGAATGCAATGTAGGGGTATTAGGCACACTTTGTGGGTGAAGGACAAATACAACTCGGACTTTTCCTAACACAAACATTATAACCTAAATGTATGTACACTTATATTAATCTGAAATTTAAAAAAAAAAATTAAACTAGGAAAAGAAGGGAACTTCATCAAACTTATAAAGGTTGTTTACAAACAACACACATCTAACAAATACTTAATGGTGGAAAACTAAATGCTTTTTCTGTATAATTAAGAGCATGACAAGCAAATTTCCTATTGCTGCTCTTAGCATTGTACTGAAGGTTCTCGTTAAAGCAACTTCTAAGGAAATTAAATAAAAAATTAGTAATAAAGCAAAATATCTATCTCTGCTTGTAAATTAAATGATTTTGCATACATAAAATCCTAAAGAATAGGGCATTCTGGGGGGAGGGAGACAAGATGGTGGACTAAAGCCAGCTTTCCACAGAGGCTCCCATGCAGAAGGAGAGTTAAGGGACAAAAATTTAGCAAGTAACCTGGTGGATTTTAGCTGCACCAAGAGAGAAGGTTGAAGAACTCACATCAACCCTGCTGAGGTGAGCTGCGACCACAAGGATGCAAAAAAATGGTACAAAATCTATCACCAAGCAGATGGGCATACCCTCCTCCCCCACAAGACTGGCTAAAGAGCCCCACAAACAAAAAAATGGGCAGAAATAAAAGGCCCTCGCACTACACTCCATGGGAGAGACCTTCTAAAAACTGGACCTACCTCCCCTACTAGGGTGCTATGGCATTCTCCTACCAGGCATAAAACTGTATAAAACTGTAAATATCCTTTGCCTGCAACTTTGAACTCCCAGAACTCCCCTCCACTCACACTGAGCTCTGGAGGGCTGTCCCACAGGAGTTCAAATTCTTGGGTGATTTCTCAAGGGGTATGGACAGTGCCCAAACTGCGGCTGGTCAGTGCTGACTCTGGGGCACAGGAGCAAGGAGAAGACAGTCGGCTGAGGGGGAGCCACTCCAGGGCGGCACTTCCATGAGATGTGGTACAGCAGCCCTCCTTGGGCAACAATACATCCAGGCATAAAACTGTGTGAAACGGTGTATCTTCCTTGATTGCAACACTGAGCTCCCAGCATTCCCCTCCACTCTCACTCTGTGGTCTGGGGGCATGTCCCCCAGGAGTACGGATTCTTGGGTGATTTCTCGTGAGGTGTGAACAGTGCCTGAGCTGTGCTGACTCTGGTGTGCAGGAGCGAGGAGAGGATGGTCGGTTGGGAGGGAACTGCTCCAGAGAGGCGGTTTCATGGGACGCAGAGCCGCGGCTGTCTTCTGGCACTGGTGCGGCCAGGCATAAAACTGTGTGGAACTGTGTGTGCTTGCTATCTGCAGCTCTGGGCTCCCAGCACTCTCCTCTGCCCTCACTCTGAGATCTGGAGGCCTGTCCCCCAGAAGTCTGGATTTTGGGGTGATCTCTTGAGGGGTGTGGACAGTGCCTGAACTGCAGCTGGTCAGTGCTGACTCTGGGGTGCAGGAGTGAGGAGAGAAGGGTTGTCTGTGAGGGAGCCACAACAGAGCGGCAGTTGCTGAAGTCAGATCAATAGCCATTTTTTTTAAGAGCAAAGCGGCTCACTCCTGGATATCCTGAAGCCACATCCCCTGTCTCCCTGGGCAACAAGAGGAGGCCACCCGTGAGTAAAGGATTTGCCTGAGGCAACTCACATACCTTGGAATTTTCCAGGGCAGGGCCGACTCAGAGAGGTAATCAAATACAAACCTCCAACAGCAAAGACAGGACTTTGGAACTCAGAACAGCTTCTCTTCTGCAGGCGAATTTAGCAGGAACAGAGACAGAATCTTGCAGAGTTGTTCTGTTCTGTTCTGTTCTGTCAGTAATATCAATCAGGGGCAGGGCTGGGCCTGAGTGAACACCCCCTGACCTTCATCAAGCACCCGAGGATGTCAGGCCTCACCTCCTCCTGCTGGATAGCGGCAGAGTACAGAGGCCTGGCAGATTTCCTTGCGATTCAGGCAGGTGCAAACACCTAGAGTATCTGTTCACTACAGGCAACTGGGTCAGCCATCTGCAGGGAGATCAGTGACAGGGTCTGACAGAGGGGCAAGGTGGGGAAGGAGGCATCAACCTTCCCAGAACGATCTATTTGCTGGGTGGCTCCTCCTGACTCCACACAGCACTGGAGCAAGCCATATCAGAATAGTCACCAGACCCCTGTGATCCAGTTCCCAGAGACCTCTTGAACTCTCCCTCCCAAGACAGGTGCCAACTGAGACAATTGATTTGGACCTTTTGAACTGAACCAATAGACTGGGACTTTTTAGGTGGTACCCTGGGTGTGCGGTTATAGGAAGGTTTGATTTTCCTTTTCCATTTGTTACCAGTGATGGGTGGGGTGACTTAATTGCTGGTTTTTCTCCACAGCTGAGACTTCAACCCAGAGTAAATGTTTCACTAGAGTCGAACAGAAACCAGCTGAAAACAAGACAGAACCACTTAGCCACACCACACCAGATAGGGTCCCAGTTTCACAGGCTACAACACTGAAAAAGAACACTGATTTTTCCCCTTGACAAAGCCCCAGGGGAAAAATCAAAGGGAGTTAAACAACCATGGGGTGGAATCAGCGGGAAAACTCTGGTAACATGAATAACCAGAATAGATCAACCCCCTCCCCCCCAAGGAAAGATATGGCAGATGTAATTGAAGATCCCATTTATAAACAACTGGCAGAGATATCAGAAATCAAATTCAGAATTTGGATTGCAGACAAGAGTAATAAAGTGGGAATTAGGAATTTGAGGAGAAATTCAAAAGTCTCAAGAATATAACAAATTTAAAGACAAAAACACCAAAGACTTAGACACACTGAAGCAAGAACTTGCAGCCCTCAAAGATCTGAAAAATACAGTAGAATCCCTCAGTAACAGAGTGGAGCAAGCAGAAGAAAGGATTTCTGACATTGAAGACAAAGCCTTTGAATGCTCCCAAACTCTCAAAGAGGAAGAGAAATGGAGAGAAAAAATGGATCATTCTCTCAGA